>JAOVVH010000024.1:12334784-12352775 GCA_028566435.1 Scorpiodoras heckelii | reverse complement strand
ATTGTGTGAGATTAAATCTTGATGGTTTTGTGTGTGTGTGTGTGTGTGTGTGTGTGTGTGTGTGTGTGCGCGCTTCAGTCGGAGCGGTTTCTGGCCCAGCTGAGTGAATTTGCAGGAGCAAATGGCATGGGCGCAGGTCCACTTAGAGGCCTAATGAAGAGCATTCTGCTGCTTCCACATGGTAATCCCAAAACACAGTCTTAATTTCTTCAGTGACAAATGACCTTCTGTGTTTGGCTGGTGCAGACAGACGCTGTCACTACCCACAAAAAGACAGGCTGTGTTATTCATTTGCCCGTAGAAGCTATATAGAGGTGTGTATTTTGGTTGTTTTTATAGGTCAAACACCCAACAGACACAATGAATGTGTCCATTAATTCCCCCCGAGCGAGTCTCTATTTCATAAAGCTCACTGGGTTTGCACCTCCTAGAAAACTTAAGAGCAGTAAGTCTGTATAACACAGTATGTATTATCCCTCTCATAACTTTCTGTGTGGTAATGGTGTGGTGTACTCTAGTGGGATTAAAGACTCAGTGAATCATTATAATCAGAGCTGCTTTAATAAAATAAAATCCTTTAAATGTGACACATGGAAAGTGGCTTTGTGAACAAAAAGCTTATTTCTTCAACCTAATACGTTTTATTTGATTGTATACAGTCGTAGCACATTAATAATAATATAACTGTCCAGGGCAGACAAATCACACTGTATTTGTATTTGCCTACTCTTTAGGAACAAGGAACTCTAAGGACAAGATATCTTGTTAACACTGATTTACTGCTTACTGCCAGTGTTTGTTGCACTAAATCGTAGCTACCTCACATTTGTACCTGTAATATATACTATGTGGAAAAAGCATAAGGAATTCCACCCATCATACCCATATATGGACCTTCCCTAAAATGTTTCCACAGGACTTGAAGCATATAGTTATATTGGATGTCTTTATGTGCTGTGGAATAAAGAATTCCCTTTTACTGGAACTAAAGGGCCAAAACATGTTCCAGCATGACAGTGCTCCTGTGCACAAAGCAAGGTCCATGAAAACATGGTTTACCAAGGTTGGCATAGAACTCGTGTGGCCTGCACAGAACCCCTGACCATGCTGGCTGTGCATCAGGCCATCTCGCCAGACATCAGTACCCAACTTAACTAATGCCTTTGTAGCCGAATGAGCAAAAATCTCCCAGCCCTGTTAAAAAAAATCGAGAGGAAAGCCCTCCCAAAAATGAAGGCTGTTATTGCAGCGCCATATTAATGTCAGTGGTTTTGGAATGGCACATTCAACATGCACATATGCGTGTGACGGTCAGGTGTCCACATACTTTTGGCCATATATTGTGAATAATATGCCTGTAATATTCATCATACCCCATCCTACAGGGTCATTTTAACTAATCTCTGATATTTAGTTCTGATTTCTGTTTGCCAGCTTCCAGGACAACAAAATAAACCTACAGAAAAACTGTAAAAGTAAAAACAAATAAAAAACAGCCTTAATGAGTTTGGAAACCACATCCGTATGTGCTGCAGCTTTGCAAGACATCGTTATGACAAAGACATCTTAAGACAAATAAATCACCATTGCCTTTGTAGATTTTTACTGCTGCGCTACAAACCAGATTTAAAAACCAAAGCTGTTTTCTTTCGTTTCTCATTTACAGCCTACCAGAAAACCTCCTACCACTACCTGATTTCTAAAATCATACAGCAAGCATATTGTTTAAAGAGCGAAATGATCAAAATCAGAGATAAACAGTTTGTTTTTATTACATTTTTCATCAAGTTCATTAGAGTTGCTCTTGAATATAATCTGGACTCAATGTCATAGCCATGAACCAGTCAAATTAACATATATTACATTAACTTATGGACAGAGCTTTTATACTGACTATAATGGAACTGTAAATATTTTGTATTGTTACATACACTGATCAGCCATAACATTAAAACCTCTGTTTTACAAATGGTTGTGTTGGAAGCAGGAAAAATGGGCAGCCGTAAGGATCTGAGTGACTTTGACAAGGGCCGTGTTGTGAAGGCTAGACGCCTGTTTCAGAGCATCTCCTAAACGGCAGGTCTTGTGGGGTGTTCTCAGTATGAAGTGGTTAGTACCTACCAAAAGTGGTCCAAGGCAGGACAACCGGTGAACTGGAGACCGGGTCTTGGTCGCCCATGGCTCACTGATGTGCGTGGGGAGTGAAGGCAGCCCGTCTGGTCCGATCCCACAGAAGAGCTGCTGTAGCATAGATTGCTGAAAAAGGTAATGCTGGTTATGATAGAAAGGTGTGAGAACACACAGTGCCTCACAGTTTGCTGAATATGGGGCTGCAAAGCTACACACCAGTCAGAGTGCCCATGTTGACCCTTGTACACCACCGAAAGCACCTACAATGGACATGTGAGCATCAGAACTAGACAGTGGAGCAGTGGAAGAAAGTGGCCTGGCCTGGTTATCTTTAATATCATGTGGATGGCTGGGTGTGTGTCTGTGTGTGTCCCTTACCTGGGGCAGAGATGGCACGAGGATGCACTAGGAAAGCCAGCAGAAGCAGTGTGGTGTTCTGGGCAAACCTTGGGTTCAGCAGGATGATGCAGCCTGTCACACTGCACAGATTGTTCAGGAATGGTTTGAGGAACATGACCAAGGGTTCATCAATATGTTGATTTGGCCTCCAAATTTCACAGATCTCAATCCAATCGAGCATCAGTGGGAAGTGCTGGACTAACAAGTCAGATCCATGAAGGCCCCACCTTGATCTGCTGCTAATGTCTTAGTGCCGGATACCACAGCACACCTTAATAGTTTTTTGGAGTCCATGTCTCAATGGATTACAGCTATTTTGGTGGTACAAGGTGGACCTACACAATATTAGGCAGGTCGTTTTAATGTTATGGCTGATTGGTGTATAGAGTAAAGCACCCAAAAGCCTTTTAAAATAATGTTTGTCTACTTAAGACCTTAAAAGGAGATTAAAACAGTAGAGGAGTAAGTAATCCCACAATGACTGATCTTTGAAGCCTGCATGATTGAGTCTTGCAAAGCTTAATCAATATTGTCGTTCTAGTTAAGGACATTTCTGTTATAGGCCAAGGAAATTATGACCTCTGTGTTTCTCTCAGGTGCTATGAAGAAGAACCTGACAGCTGAGCAGGTAAAGGAAGACCTGCTGTCACTTGGTATGATTTTTTAAAACTCAGCTATTTATCACGTTAAACGCTCTGACCTCATTACTTGATCTGGTTATAAAACAAATGAAAGGAGATGTTTTTTTTTATTTAAATCCATATATTAAAGTATTGCAGCAGCAAATATAGCAGTCATTTGGCTCATTAAGGGCTATTCAATGGCTATGAGAAACAGTATTAAAGATAACTTTCTATTATGTAAAAACATTTGAGTAAAGTCACATTTATTTGTGGTTTTAAGTAGTTCACATACTTTACAGTTCTTTGCATTAGAATTCACTCCCCTTGAACTTTTCTCAGCATTACAACATGGAACTGAAATGTACTTTAATTGGGATTTTATGGCATTAACCTATACAAAATATCCCACAGTACTGAAGTGGCAGAATAAACAATATAGTTTGCAATATAATTTACAAACATAAAATATATTGACTCATTGTGAAATCCCTAAATTATTTCTGGTGCAACCAGTTGTTATCAGACATTACATAATTAGTAGAATGGAGTCTACCTGTGTAGTTAAAGAGTGAGACGTACTCAATATAAATGTACTTGTTCTTGGAAGGCCCCAGTGTTAGTAAGAGAACATATTTAAATAAACTACATCATAAAGATCAAGCAGCTGTCAAAACAAGTCTGAGACTATTTGTAGAAAAGTATCAATAAATATAGGGTTAAAAATCCCAAAATTTGAACAGCTGATTAAGCACCACGAAATCCTTTATTAAACCATGGACAGAAAAACAGCGGAAAGTCAGAAACCATGGACTGGGTAAGGACGGCACTAATCAGAAAATCAAAAAGAGCTTGAGAAATCCACAGATCACTTGGGAAAAACTGTTCATAAGACAAAAAAATGCCAGGATACTTCACAAAGCTGAGCATAATGGAAGAATGATAAGGCTTGTGAAGTCCTTTTTTGGAGTTTGCCAAAAAACATTTCGGAGACCCCGCAAATGTGTAAAATAAATTCCTCTGTTCTGATGAGAGCAAATTTTACCTTGTCCATAGTGCCCAAAGTACATGGGCAGAGCCCCAGCACTGATCGTCAGCATGAAAAAAAACATCTCAGCAGTGAGGCATGATGCTAGCACCATGTTGTGGGGCTGAAAGGAATAAGCATGATGCCAAATACATAGCAACCCTAGAGAACTTGAGAACGTGGTGCCTCTTCTCCTTCAAAATGACAACCCTAAGGGGTACACTGGAGTGGTTTAAAACGCACAATTGGAATAGGCCAGGCAAAGACCAAACCTCTATCACTAAGGCCCCATTCACACATGGCATTACGATACATCCTGGGTGATAAGATCACAAGTGGTCACTGTTAAGTACAGGTGTGAACAGGGTCAAAAGCATCTTGAAGATGCATTGTGATCCAATAACTCCAACTGCACATTCTTTTAACAAGGTGTACTCATAGTGTCCTGGGCCACATTGAAGGGCTGACTACTCAACTGATGTCCTCTGAGGCAGAAGTATGTACTCATTCATGTACCAACTGTTTCATATTAAACAAACTGCATTGTTTTGATTTCTGCCACTTTTAATTTCTAGCAGACTAGGCTGCCTCCCGCTATGATGTACATGTTTATTTGCATATAGAGCTGTGAACTGAGATCTGATCACAAGTGGTCATGCATGTGGAGACACTAATGCCAGGTGTGAACAAACATGCTTAGAGCTGTCCACTTGTGATCTGATCACCCAAGATGCATATTAATGCCAGGTGTGAACAGGGCCATAGAGAATCTGTGGTAAGATTTGGAAATTACTATTCACCAAAAGTCTCTGAGCAATTTTGCCAAAAAAGAACGGGCAAAAATATCAGAATCCATAAGTGCAAAGCCAATAGACACGTATCCCAGAAGACTTACAGCAATAAATGCAGGCAGTGGTGGTTGTATCATGTAATACCTGCTTTTTGTTTAATTAACCTTTGTATCACAATAAAAGAAATATAGTATAGTATAGTGCACTGTCAAATGTTAGGTAAACCATATGGAAAATATGAGGTCTGTTTCAATTCAAGGTTGTATAGGTAAAAAGTATAGAAAAGATCAAAGAGGGTGGGTGCTTTTACAGACACTAGCCTAAATAATGCTAATCTCTGATTTATGTGCGACTGTGTAGGCTTGACTGAAGACAAGGCTGGTTACTTCTCTGATCAGGTGATTAATTTACAGACAAACATTGCCTTACATTGTCTATACATGACACCACTAAGATCTTTTTCTTTCCTACTATATGGACTATGTTGTATAAAAGTGTGGCTGCATTTCATGCACCATGGGATGTGTTAATATTTTGCAAAGTCAAATACAAAGTGTGATTTGGGTTGTATGTATGTCTCATTGTCTTAGTGGAGGACTCACTACCCAGTGTTGTCCAGGCTGGCAGTTGCACAGACACTGATGGTCAACCAGCTGGTGGATATGGAATGGAAATTTGGTGGTAAGTCATTATAGATTCTTGGATAAAATGTAACATGCTGTTCTTTTACATAATATGGTACATGATTTCTGAATCTCTGTCTATAATCAGTTCTGTATAGAGACAGTTTTTTTTACTACAGCTGAGATTGAAAGAAAGTTGTTGTGCATGAATGCTACTTATAAAGCATTTGCCTACTTTTGTAGTTACTGTAGGAACAAGTGAACTGCAGAAGGCTGGAAACATCTTCCTACAGGTAATTAATCACACCTCATTCAAAATCCAGCACACCTAAAGTTAACCACTTAAAGAGAGTCCCTACAAAAGTATAAAGAAATAAACTTCCCATATAAAGGACAGTAGAAGAAAAGGTATGCACAGAGTAAAGGACAAAAAAGAGCACTAGGTCTTATTGCTGTATCTGTTAGAATGGCCTTCTACAGTATCTCTCCCAGCCCCGAAGACACACACATATAACAAATGGTTTTTATGTGACTGATCACAGTACAGGCTGCTTTCTTGTTGTTTTTCCTGATCGCAGAACAGTCTTTGACCTGTAAGTCACTTTTCAGCCTGCCCACATGAATATCCCTCCGCCCCCAAACACAGACACACAAAGCTGACACGCACATGAATGATGGCCTAAGGGCTTGCTTTTTAACACTTTTCAATACCTTGAAGCCTGGGACTGATGATGAGCACAATGTCAGCCTGCTTCCAGATTTATCTGAATTCACTTTGCTTGCTGAATTCATTAAACCTCTTTCCCAAGTAATATTTTGTCACATTTGTAATTCTCTACAGCTCAAGCTGGTTCTCAGGAAGGGCAACACAACAGAAAATGTGTATATGGGTAAGATCAAAATGTATTTTTTAAAGTTACAAGTTCATTTAACCGAACCTGCTTAGTGTACTGGGTTTTAGCCTGCTGCTATGGGTTTTATTGATCTTTAGTCATTTAGACTTAGTGTTTCATAGCAAATAGTTTCATTTCCTGACAGCTTATGAACATGATTGTTTTATTTTACTTTAATATTTATGCCCACAATCACTTTCAGATCTGTAATATTGGTTTTGACAGATCTAATTCGTTTTCTTTATTGTGCGATCTTTCAGAACTGACTCTGCCCCAGTTCTATAACTTCCTCCATGAGCTAGAAAGAGCCAAAGCCAATATGGACTGCTTCAGCTGAGGATCAGTATCCATTCACACTTGAGTCCTCTAATGGTGACAAATACAGTGTTGGTGAATCACAGAAGCTATTGAATGTATATATGATCATGAATGAATTAATGTGTATGTGTGTTTATATGTGAATAATGTATGACTGTAATGTTTCCATTCACAGAACAACTTTGGATGCACTTTGATCTGTTCGATTTGCTAGTTTGTTGTCTTTTATATGATGAAATCTACTTACTTAATAAAACAGGTTATTCATGACAACAGTTGTTGTTGTTGTTTTCAGTACATGACCAAAGCTCTCAGAAATAAAAGTATAAAGGTAGAAGTCTTTATTTTGCCTTGTGGCATGCGTGGGGACATGTTTTGTATATTTAGTATGTATACTTTACTGGGAATCTTAATATAAGGATTTAAGGCACATAAATTAAAATAAACAATATGTACTTTCCTGGGTAAAAGATGCATAGAGTAGTAAAGGGACAAAACAAGCACGCTTGATGGTATCTCTCCAGCAACAAGGAAAATTTGGCACCTTAATTTCTTAGAGAGAATAACTGGCAAAATGTTTGGAAGATCAAATTATAAAGATTATCTCTTATCTTCCTTCCACAATTTTTTTTGTTGTAGAATAATTTTCAGATTTTTCTTTTACAAAGGCTTTGACATTTTTAGCCAATGTTTCGCATCAATTATCTTGAGTACTCTAGTCTCTCATCACCTTCTCGCTCTCTCTCTCTCTCTCTCTCTCTCTCTCTCTCTCTCTCTCTCTCTCACTCTCTGTGTCTCTCTTTAACCTCTTGCATGTCAGAGCTTGTACCACTGAACAGTTTGCAGAATCACATGTGGGAGATCATGACCCAGGGACACTAACAAAGCAAAGCACTGTGCCCTTCTTTCTTTTGTCCTATGTTTCTTTACCCTTTCCACCCTTTTCCCAGCTGGACGTTATTTGTGTGTAGTCTTTCTTGAGGAAATTCAATTGATGGATTCATCATAGTTTATGTTGTCCACCTGAAGGCTGTTAAACTATCAGACCAGGTAATACGCTCACAGTTACATAAACGCAGAATAGTATGTAAGCACGCATCCTTGCCTGCATATGAGAAGGAAATGGGCGAAAACGCAGAGAAACTTACCGTTACACTAGAGAGTAAAAAGGGGAAGTGTCATTTCCACGGGATTTAAGTACAGACCACACACACAGCAGTTACTGAGAATTCAGTCACATGCGTCTGGGGAGTTCCGAGATGATCAAGTAAAATAGCAGCTGTATGCCTACGTAGTACATGTGTAGGTCTACTGCGGCCACCGCCAGAATTTTTGAGTTGAAATACCTAATTACAATGTATAGTTTCATTAGAATATTTTTTTAACTCCAGTACTGCAACATGTAGGCTATATACTGTACATATATATCAATATAAATAATATTTAATGAAGCTGCTTCCAGAAGGAATATGCGAACATGTACGTATGTTCAATACAGTTAGATAGTTAAAATCTGCAAAAAGATCTATGAAACATTGATTTTGTATTATTTGAAACATTTCTGCTATGTGTGAATGCATTATGTTGTTTAAAGCTCCATCTACTGCCAACTTTTTGGCAAAGGCAAACAAGTTTTATGCTAAAATATCCTGGTCATTAGCAGAATAAATGATGCCATCAATCTTTATAGGAGTACCTGAACCACCAGACACAAATAAGCCCCAAAACATCAATGACCCACTACCATATTCTGTAGGGTTTGCAGGGGTTGTCTTTTATACAGTCCACATTGTATGTCATACATGCTAGTGATGTAAATGACTCTTTTTACTTGCTTCCCATCAACATCCTCCTCACTGTGCAGGGGGTCTGGATGCTCATGGGTTTGCCATTTCCTGGCAATTTTTGTTAATTACTTTAATCTTTTGAATCTTATATCTCTGTTACTAATAATAATACATTTTAACTGGTTATGCACACTGAAGTACCAGAAAAACTGGTACAGTTAATATTTGGTAGGTCCCCCATGGGACCTCGGAGGGAATTGTTCAGTCCCCAGCATTGAATTCAGATGTTTCTTGAGACAGTGTTGCACACCTGTCGCATGAAACGATTCTTGGCATGTCACACTCACCCAGAGTACTTTTACAGTCATGCTGTCGTAAGTTCAAGGTTTTGCAGGAATTCTTGTAGTCATGGTACACCCTTGAAATACTCATATGTGAAAATTCAAACTTTGCTTCTACCTCTGAAATGCTATGACCCATCTCATCTCATGAGCTCCAACTATTAAGCCACATGGAAAATCACAAAATCGTGATAACTTGCCATTCTCATGGAGGAAACATCTCTAGAAGCTTCCATAGATGTCTGTTGCTTTATATACACACTGGCGGATGCAACCAATGACATGCATAGGTGGTGTTGCTGTGTATTTTGCATAGGCATAGAATCAGTTTTTCTGGTACTTCCATGTATTTTATGTCCATATTCCAATTATAAAAATACAAAATTGTGTATTTCCGTCTGTCTCTTTTGTGCTGAGCTGTTTGTTTATGTTCATGATGGTGGATGACAAAGGGATTTTACAGAGAGCAATTTGTCAAAAGTAGATTTTTCTCTTAAGGATTCATTTATTTTGTACAACACTATCAATAATTGTGTTTTTAAAAAGAAAAAATTTAGTTTTTTTATGACAATGATTTTGCTAGAAGAGGAGACAGTCCTGCTACTTGGCTGGAAAGTTTGAATAATTGTGTGTATTATTTTATTCCATCGCCATTGCTTATTCTCAAGGCTGAGGATAATTCTTGAGTTGATTGTAAACAGTCCCTCACCTCCTCAAGCAAATGCAGACTGTCACCCTTCAAGAAACATATTCTTAAAATTTACATAATTTTTCTTTTCAGTTTGAACCTAAACATGTAAAACATAAAAACAAACAAAATATTTAGATATCCTGGGAGAGTAGGGCATCCGTAAAAAGTGAAAAAAAAGTCCAAGATAAATCAGATCTGTGTGCATACGTCTGGCCTGTTCTTCATGTATGTAGTGATACGTGAAGGAAGACACTTGTCTATTGTTTTGACTCCGTGGTTGTAACTGGGCTGGAGAACAGCTAGTTCAGGCCTGCAGTTTGTCAAGGTAAGGCATAGAGAAGTCTTCAATCAGACTCAAGATCCACAGATACTCACCTCACACTAACTGACAGTAGAGATAGATGACGTGTGAGGTGCTTCCTTGAACTCCCCTCACCCTGAAGGTAGTTTTACTGATTACGAGCACAAGACTAATCATTTAACAGACAGAAACAGTGATAGATTATTCACAGATATGAGGGTATCCATCAGTAGAACAATGGTTCCTTAAACATTTTAGTACTCTCTGCTCTAACATGCCTATGTCAAATCAGGAAGTCTTGGTAATAAAAGGATTAGTGGTATCATCTGTATTAGAGCACGAAAAACACCTATATATGCAGGGTATGTTTCAGAGTGATACTCTCTACATTGTAGAATGATAATTGAACTAATGCAAGTTGAAACTTGACTAAAAGAACACTGATTTATGTCTTTATTGACTGAATAAAACCTCCTAAAAGTACTATGTTAGCCATCTTCAAGTAATTTCAGGGAAGCTGCTAGTGATGTCAAGTCTGATTCAGTTTACTGAATTTCTTTCGAACTGTCTGGTTACGAACTGAATGCCATTTTTTGCAGAAAACTACCATATTACATCTCTTAACTGCACTGTGTAAAACTCTGACCTATGATTTTACTGGAGGTAAAAAAAAACAATATATGATATGCAAGGGTAAGAAATCTTCTGTCATCTGCCATTCAGCTGGCCATGGAACAGGTGAGCAAACAATTGCCCAAATACTTTTGGTCCCTTAAAAATGGATAATAGGCACATATAAAAATCTTATATTTCCTAAACAGTTCACATCATTTGAGTGTAAATGCCCTCAAATTAATGCTGAATGTGTGTGTATGTGTGACCATGTTTTTATATCTTGGTATTTATGGGGACATTTTGCTGGTCCCCATAAGGAATCTGTGTGTGTGTGTGTTTGTAGATTTTAACAAAAAATAAATAAATAAAAGAGCCAAAAAGTTGCTTTTTCATTACGAAGTTACAGTTAGAATTAGGGTTGGCATTAAGTAGCTGCAGTAATAATTATGTCAATGGAAATTCATCACAAGTATAGCAGTGCAAACGTGTTTGTGTGTGTCCTGCTGCACGTGTCCCATTGGTCTTTGGATTTTGAGTTGAATATGACTAACTGGTACACCCAACTTTTCAGACTTGATGAGAGAGTTGGACTTCTCCTCTTAGCTTATTAACCCAACACCTTACATCAAAGTGTCCTACTTCCTTTAGATCACAGTGGTTGATGGGATTGGCTGTTGAGTTCATTGCTTTGTTTTGGGGTTTGTTTTATGGATTTTGAATCAAACATGACAAACTGGTACTCCAATTTATTGGTGACAGTGTAACATGGTAATGTTTCAACAACTGCCACAGTGGGTCTTTGAATAGGCTTTGTGTGTGTTGATTATTAACTTGGTTCATTTCATTTCAATTTGGCTACTCATGGTTCAGTGCACAGAGCCAAAAAGCAGCTCAGCATGCAGATAACTCTAAAAGTAAGCCAAGCCATTAGGCCCACAGTCTAAGTGAATACAAAATAGGTGGTTCTAACAGATTAGACTATGGTGTTGTTTTGCACAGAATTGTATTACAATTCTTAAAATGAACCTACTAACATTGTGTACGTGCGGTACAAAGGTCCATTCAGATGAACTGAGTCAGACATCAGTAATAGCAGCATATGTTGAACATCTATCTTTAGAGTAATATTTGTAAAGCAAATTATAAAATATTATATAAACAGGAATTTGAAACCTTTGGATTATTTTTCCCTAGGCCAAAGGGGAATGGGAATGCTTGTGCACTCAACCCTTTTTAGAACAGTGCATTAGTTAAGCTAATACTGATTGATATAATTTTGCACAATGTGGTAGGGATTAGACTTGAGGATTTACAACACTGTATTATAGACACACCTAAAGTTCTCTGGCTGACCTTTCATGCTCTAACTGAAGCACAGATAAAATAGAGACATGCATAGAATGTAATTGCAACCATTTAAAAGAGATGACTTTAACTACAAGTAATGCATTTATAACACATGTTAACTAAACCCATATAGTGAAATTAACCTGCTGATATTTTCTGTATGTGTCACAATATTGACAGAATCCACAGAAGACGCCATTTCCCAGAAAACACCCAGAAGTGCTTACTGAATTGGTGTGCATACATGACAAATACCTCTTTTCCACCAATGCAAACTAGGTGCTAGTGGTTATACCGGTAAAGAGTTTGTTCTTCTAAGAACCAGTTTGCTTTTCCATGGGCTAGAGAACCAGCACAGTGTCATGTCATTACATCACTGTAGGACTCTGAGAGAGTGAATAAGCTAAGGGGAGAAGTCCACTGAGGACTCTGCTTTCACGAGTCCTCATTAGTTTTAGCTTAGTAGTTGGGAGTTTTAAATGTGTTTCTTTTTAAACAACAAAAAAACCCCATTAAAAATGAAAACAGTAATGCAATAATTTAATTAGATTATATTATAAATCTGATTATATTGTGTTGATATTGTGTAGTATATGACAGCCATGCGGCAACCTGTGGAGTTATGGCACGTTAAGAAAAGCACTCGGGCTCTTATTAGTTTAGTGTGGATACTATTACTAATGATAAGATTATCTTGTTAGCTACCTAAATGACCAGCATATCTTTTTTACAATTAGGTATTAATTTTATAAACAGTTTTACATTTTTTAAAAAAAGGTTATTGAATCAGCAGAATTGTAGTTTTCCATTAACAGCTGTTTTGGTTTATAGTCAGTATAAACACAGTATTGCAAGCTAAACTAGCTAGCTTGTTAGACAAACAGTGGATTAAATAGACTTCAGGATTTCAGGCATTGAGTTTATTCAGTTAGCTTGTTAGCTACTGGCTGAATGTGTATCGCAGAAGGAAAAACAGTTGATATAATGATATATTCAGAGAGTTTAAGTTCAAATGATGCCTCTTTAGCCACTTATAGAAGTAATGGGCAAATGAAACAGTGCAGAGAAGTTCCAAGGCTGGACTGAGCATCAAGGCCAGTTTCAGTGGTAAAGCTGCTCTATTTGTGGTATTTAATCAACATGTAATCAACCATATGTAGTCAACATGTAAACAATGGCTTAAACATCCAGGCTTTTATAATCATAATTTTCTGAATTGAATTTGAAGTGGCCTTAGCTTAATTTAATTACCTGGTTGGACTTCAGCAACATAAAGAATTTTTTTTACTTATTAGGTAATAATAGCCATAAAAGACAAATATGTCAATTTGTAGACATCTCCCAACCCTATTCCAATCCAGTAGACACCTTCCAACCCTGGCTTTGCAAGCCTACACTGAAATCTAGATAAAACTGACCCAACACATTTGTTCTGCTCATCATAATTTCAATGGATGGTGATTACATTCAAAATGATTGGTCAAGATAATCTATCCCCCAGCACCTGACATAAGTAGTTCTTGGTTCTAGACCAGCAAAGTGTTGGTGCTGCTCTGGAATCAGTTTTCCTAGCCAAGAAACCAGCCGCAGACCAGCCCCAGAACTGCCTTGATGGGAAAGGGCTAAAGGTGTCCCTCCACTCACTAATAGACTTTTCACCTGACCTGTCTCAACCACTTTCTCTGTAACCACCCATTTTAGAGGGGACCAATCAGCACCATGGGTGAGAAAGACCACTACATACCCATGCAACTGGACCAAGCCAAGCTGAGCCTTGCCGAGCATGAGCAACACTGGTAAGAAAAACTGTGTTTCTACTGTAGTTACTCTGATCACTTTGAGGCACAATGTTCATCATGCCAAAGAATCACAGCTCAGCCTATTTCCATAGAGGACATCCAAAGCCCCCCCCCCACCTCTGCAGTGAGTCCATCTCAGGTTGTTTCCCATCAGTCCTTCACCATGAAAGTACAGATAATGCACTCAGACCATGTTTCTGTCCTCTCAGTGCTCACTGACTTCAGAGCAGCTTGCAACTTCATGGACCACAATACAGTGATGAAAGTCAACATCCCAACTCAACTGCAGTACTTCAATTCCTGCTAAACCTTTGTTCCAGCAATGGGGGGCACATCAGAGATAGAAACATAATGCTGTGCACAGAACTCCTTCTTCTCCAAGTCAGTGCTCTCCACATTCTTGATCACTGCCACAGTGAAACATGCCATCATCCTTGGATTCCCATGGATGAAACTGCACAATCCCCAGATTGTAGGCCATGACAAAGAAATCAAAAAATGGTCTGCACTCTGCTCCAGTCACTGCCTCAACCTGCCATGCCTCACCCTCATCTCAAAAACCCTAGTATAAGTGCAGATTCGTACTCTGTATCATGCATTCAAAGTGGTCTTCAGCAAAATCAAAGTCAGTGGTCTGCCCTCGCAGAGCCTATGACTGTGCCACTGAGCTACCACCCAGCACCATGCCCCGACGCAACTGTATTTACCACCTCTCAGTGACTGGACATCAGTTTACTCAAGTTGGGCACTGTTCTCATGTTGCAGCACACAGATCCATCAACACCATTCACTGTGGAAATGAACCCCTCTGAATCATGGCAGGGAGCAATGCTTTCCCAAAGGTTCAGAGAAAAACCAAATCTTCACCCAGTGTCCTGCTGTTCTAAGAAACTATCACCTGCAGAGCAGGATTATGACATCAGAAACTGAGAATTGTTTTGATGCACTTGAACAATGGCATCACTGGCTGGAGGGGGCCATCCTTTCACAATAATCACAAGCCACAAGAGCATTGAGTACCTCAAGACAGTCGAATGCCTAAATCCTCACCAAGCCAGATGGGCCTTGTTCTTTGTGAGGTTCAATTTCATGCTCTCAAAAAACCCAGGTGCCAAGAATGTCAAAGCAGACTCCCTGCCCATATCCATCCCTCAGAACATGACTACCAGTATCTAGAAACCAGTTTACCACATTCCTGTTTACTCAAAGCAATAACTTGGGACATTGACAGTGAGATAGCCCTCTCACCTGCAGCACAAGTATTACCAACCTGTCCTCCAGATCGCACCATCATCACCATACCTCCTGACAGGTAAACTCAAAGCCACTCACCTTATCCCTCTTCCTGGCCTCACCTCCTGCTTCAAACCAGCAAAACCTATATTCAATCACATGTTCTGCTAAGCTCCTTGGACAAAAAATTTGTCACCTTGAATGTTTAAGGTGGTAGTAACTTCAGGCTCCTGCAGATGGCGTTGAATGATGATGATCTGTCTATAAATACCTGTGGGGTGTGTGACGGGATTCATAGATTGAGAAGAGGTGGTATAGTGCAGTGAATGTCTCATTTGATGTGTGGAAAATGGGTTGCAAAGCACATGCAGGTGTACTGAAGTGTATGGTCATATGGGTCTACCAACAATGGCAAAAATCCCAGTCTACTGGAAATTCTGATCAGAATTGTAGTCAAAACTGATGGATAGGGACTGCCGGTGTGTTTCATGGCTTGTGAATTAAAACTGCATTACTTCCAGGCAAGAAATGCTTCTAGAAGTCAAAAAAGGTCCTTCACAACCAATTTCTAAAAAAACACTCCACAAGAAACCACATACCATGAACATCTGGAGCAAAGTGGCACGCAAGAGGCCTTTGCTCACTACTGCTCACAAAGGTGCCCAGTTACAGTGGGCAAAGAGATGCAAAAATTGGACTATGCAAGACTGGAAATGTGTAATCTGGTTAGATGAATCTCATTCCTGCTTGTATGTGAATGATACTAGGCCTCATGCTCATCACAGATCTCAGGAAGCCTTCAATGACGAGACTCTGTGATGTTCTGGGGGTGTTTTAATTATGCGGAAATGGGTTGTTTGGTTGAGGTGACAGTAAATTTGAACCACAATGCCTTCACTGAGCTGCTGGACAACCAGGTTTTGCCGTTTGCTCATCATCTTACCAAGGAACATAATATTCCCTGTATTCCATGATGACAATTCTTGTGTCCATGGGGCTGCAAATGGGACTAATTGGCATGATGAACATACAGAAGCATTCACACATCTCAACTTGCCCACAAAATCCCCAGAGATGAATCCTCTTGAAAATCGGTGGGACTAACTAGAACAACAAATAAGATGCCAGGGAAGGCATCCACAAAATCTGTCTGAACCATGCAATTCTTTGATGCAAGAGTGGCTGAAAATTGATTTCACCTACATCTAGAAACTTGTCCAGTCCATGACAAATTGAATCGCTGCTGTTATTTGTGTTTTTGGTGGTACTACATGCTATAAGGTAAGTTTTAGTCATAGGTGACAAATATTTTGTCCGGTGATCTTATTTTGGAATCCCTGAGGACATTGTGAGTGATCGAGACACTTAGTTCACTTCCTGAGTCTTATCAAGTTTCATGGAAAAACTGGAAGTTTGGGAGTAAGCCTCACATCTTGCTACCACCCACAGTCTAATGAACATGTGGAACAGGCTGAGCAAGAGGTGGTATGCGTACTAAGAACCTTCTGGTCAGAGAACCAGAATGATTGGTCACAGTTCCTACCATAGGCAGAGAATGCCCAGTGTGTGTTTTCTGTGTTTGCTTGGCTACCAGCCCCCACTTTTCCCCTGTGGTGTGAGTCGCAAAGACTCACCTGCAGTAGATGAATGGCTTAGGTGGAGTGAGTACGTGTGGGAGGGCCCACACAGGAATCTAAAGAGAACAGGCCAAAGATACAAGTGATTCACTAACCAACACAGAAGAGAGACCCCACAATATCAACCTGGTGACTCTGTCTGGCTATTTAAAATCTTATTCCAAGTGAATGAAGCTATATACAAACTGGACCTGCCATAGCACAGTCGTCTTGAATCCACCTTTCATGTCTCACTCCTTAAACCCATCACCCATCTGGACTACTGGCACCCAATGTTTCTCTGATCACCCCTTCTGCACCACCGGACTTTGAAGGACAAGCCACTTATTGGTTGGGGTTCTGTCATGATATGGCCAGAATCCACACAATAGTCCACTTCTCAGAATGCACCACATCTTACAAATATGGCTGCCACAGACAATAGTTTATGAACGCATGCAGTCTGTACGGTCTACAAATACATATCCTTCAAAGGCTGCAGAGACTGCAAAGGCCAAACTGAAATGAGACGGTCTGTTCTACAGCAGATTTTCTGTTTGTGTCACAACACTGCTGTTCTTGCCCTTACCCTTTTGCAACAAAACATCACCTAAAAACCATGGACGCTGAAGTACCTTACAGATGGAGCCAAAAACTCTGATTTTAGTGTTTTTATTTTTTTATTTATTAAATAAAGTGTACTCCTCAGTGGCTGTTCGCTCCTCTGCTGCACTGTAAAAAATCTTTAAAAAAGGGTCATTTTCTGGCAGCAGGGGGCACCAGAAAATGCCTGTAAAAAAACAGTAATTATCTGTAACATTTATAACAACTGTTAAAAACATGGTAATTTTCTGGCAGCCTGGGCACCCGTAAACGTAAAAACAATAGGTTGCAACATGTTGCCCAACAGCACTTCTGTCTTTCACAGGGCTCCAACCAGCGCTCTTCTACACACAAAGCTGTTGCCTTAACTGCTTGCACCATTTCTCAGCGGTTGTTTTTATTAGTAGTAGTACTATAACTCTAAGAGTGTTTTACACATGAACCATACAAAAACATTAAATTGTATATTACAAAAGCCTAAGTTTAAATTCTGTCAGAGTTAATTTAGTAAGTGTTGCGAAAAACTTCTGTCAAATAATTTTTTTTTAAGTACATTAATAAACTGTCAAAATAAAAGCATTTTATTTTGTTAAATGTAGGTTACCTGCACTCACAATTTATGCTACTTTTTTTAAACAAAAAGTACTGCATTTTTCAGTTAGTTTTGTTAAAAGTCTCATCTAAAAGCTGTTTAAAAACAGATATTTAAGGTATTCCATTTAAACAGATTTTTTTTGTTAATCACATAACACATTTTAATAAACAGTTTATTCTTGTAATTTGAATATAATTTATTGTCATTTTGAAATACAAGGGAAAAACTGTCAATTTTACTGTTGAAAAACTGTAAAAAGACA
>JAOVVH010000024.1:12297995-12310515 GCA_028566435.1 Scorpiodoras heckelii | reverse complement strand
AGCGCAAGTTCCAGAAAGGCACATGTTAATCAAATACACGGTAACAGGGGGGCCCACAGCGGCACTGGAGGGGCCCCTGCACGGCCGGGGGAGGGTCCTGGGCCCTGGGGCAATGGCCCTGCCTGCCCCCCTGTAGCTCCGCCCCTGGTGAAACTGATAAAATGGTCAATGAGTATAGAGAAGAGGAGGTGGTCATAAGGTTATGCCTGATCTGTGTACCTTATAATAATTATATTACATAATGTTTTGTTTTAAATGAGAAAAGAATACTAAATAAACATTTTAACTAGTGGTCTCAGACTTTATTGTATATACAGGTTATGGAACAGGTGACTACTTGAGCACTTATTGATAATGTAATGCTGAACAGAAGTGCTCTAATCCCAGCATGCTTTATATTTAATGTGCACAGAGAGAGAGAGAGAGACTTGGTGACAGGCCAGAATGGATTAGTTTCATTAGTCAGCATTGAAAAGAGAAATAAAAAGACAGCATGCTTTCCCAACCTGGCACCAGATGAGCTCTATTAGCCTCATGTACGATTCATTAGAGCACTGAAAGCCTCCTGAGAGAGACAGTAAGAGCTCATTCAGGTATAACCACCAATACAATGACACCATCCAGTGACTGTCATTGCTTTTTGCTATGAGTATTTTTGCAATTTATTAAATTCCTTTTGTTAGTTTTTTTCCTCAATTGCTTCCTTTAAGGATTCAGTGTGTCTGCTCACAAATGGCCATTTGCAAACACGGCTTCATATATTAGAAACAAAATAAAAGTCTGGCTTTAAAATCAATCCAGTCACCAGGCATGGGTTTCTATAACAAACCTTGTTGATGAATTGAGAACAAAGCCAGATTAGAGTGTGTGCTACACACATTAGAGTGTGTGCTACTGTCATTGTTTTATACACAAGCAATAGAAAACTGCATATAAATGTATTGAATTACTTACAGATGTAGTTAAAATAGTCCCTTTTAATGTTTATAATAAGTTAAATCAATATACATATTGTCAGGAGTGCAGGGGAAAAAAGTTACCGCTGCATTTAAAAAGTAAAGAATATTGAATGTCTCTCTCTCTCTCTCTCTCTCTCTCTCTCTCTCTCTCTCTCTCTCTCTCTCTTTTTTTTTAATTTGTGATTGGCCAGAGTATTTAGCATACACATGCATTGTTCACAGATAATTACAAAAAATATTGTGGAATCCATTTAAGACTGTCCTTCTTATAGGGGAAAAAAACTTCTTGCTTACCATCCTCTCTGGACCTCCACATTTGGCACTCTCTCTCCCTCCCTCTCTCTCTCTCTCTCTCTCTCTCTCTCTCTCTCTCTCTCTCTCTTTCTCTCTTTCTCTGATTCCACCATCTATCTGCATTGTACAGAAAGCTTTGTCCCTTTCAGTAATTGTTTTTTTATTTGTGTGTTCATATCCACTTTGGTCTGTCATTGCCAGATCTCTGCAATTTCTATGACATTTTCTGCTGATGGTGAAAATGCCACATGAATTCGGTTTTCATAGTTGATTGAGAGTGATGTAGAGGTGTAGAGAAAGGCTGTGTAGTGGTCTCCCTCGTAATTTCTGTGTTTTCATTCATATAAGATTTCTGAATATATGCCATTTATGGCTCAGTATTCCCAGAACATGGCATGATGAAATTTGTGCTTAGACGTAAAGAACTGTATGTATTTTTTTAATACCAACAAATTGTCTAAGGATTTGTTTAACAGCTGAAAAGTAGCTATAAAATGCAGAATGTACAGAAGAATGAAGAACTCTGAAATGGCAAATACATTGTAGCAGTGCGATGCATGAAATCATGCAGATATAAGCAAGCAGCTTTGGGTAATGTTCACATCAACCATCAGAATGGGGGAGAAATGTGATTCTCTTGATTTTGACTGTGGTATGATTGTGATATGATGGTTTGGGTATTTCAATAACTGCTGATCTCCTGGGATTTTCACACACAACGGTCAGTAGAGTTTACTCAGAATGGTGCAATAGAAAAAAACTAAACATCCGGGCGTCGGTTCTGCGGATGGAAACGTCTTACTGGGAAAGGTCAAAGAAGAATGGCTGTACTGGTTCAAGCTAACAGAGAGGCTTCAGTAACCTGGATAACCACCTTGTACAATTGTGGTGAGCTGAAAAGCATCTCAGAATGCCCAACATGCGAAAACTTGAGGAAGATGGGCTACTGTTGAAGATTGAAAAAAATAATTTGCCTGATTTGATGGATATTTATGTCTGCTGAGGCACACAGATGGCAGGGTCAGAACATAAATCCATGGGCCCAAACTGCCTTATGTCAACAGTCCAGGCTGGTGGCAGTGGTGTAATGGTGTGGGGAATGTTTCCTTTGCACACTTTTGGGCCTGTTGTTACTAATCGGTCATCATTTGAATACTATAACCTATTTGATTATTTTGCTGAACATGTGCACGGCCACAATTTTCCCATCTTCTAATGGAAACTTCCATGTCACAAAGCAAACGTCATCTCAAACTGTTTCATCAACTTGACAATGAGTTCAGTGTTCTTCAGTGGCCTTCCCAATCACCTGATCTGAACCCAAGGGAATACCTTTGGGATGTGGTACAATGGGAGATCTGCAGCATGGAGGTGCACTGCAGAAATTGCGTGATGCAATCATGTCAACATGGACCAGAATCTCAAAGGAATGTTTCCAACATCTTGTGGAATCCATGTCATGAAGAATTGAGGCTGTTTTGAAAGCAAAGGGAGGCTCTACCCAGTATTAGTATAGTGTTCCTAATAAAGTGTTCAGTCAGTGTATACCAGGAAAACACAAATTTGTTAAGTTTTCCGCTAGTTTTAGTGTAATCCTTGGAAATACATAATGATCACAGTCTATTTTATTAGCTTCGTCAACGTACTGCTTATTTTTCTTCCAAAGTAACAACACTAATTTTAGCCATTTTTCATTTCTACATTTGCATTTTGCAGCAAAGCCAACAATTCAGTCTCAAATATGGTGACTACAGCAGAAAATCAGAAAATTCAGATGCACATCAGCTTTCACTCCTGCCAGCCAAGAGCAAGAATCTGAGGCTGTCATGGGTACAGACTCATCAAAACTGGGTAGTTGAAGAAAAAAAACCCCGACCTGGTCTTTTTCCAATCTTCAACTGTTTAGACTTGGTGAGCCTGAGATTGTGTTCCTTGGCTGACAGCAGTGGAATCTGATGTGGACTTTTGCTGTTGTAGCTCACCCCAAGGTTTAATGTTTTGTGCATGCTGAGATGATTTCCTGCTCACCATGGTTGTAAAGAGTGATTATATGAGTAACTATATCCTCCTAGCAGCTTGAACTAATCTCAAAACAATTTCCTCTGAACTCTCTTATCAGCAAGGTGTTTCCAACATCAGAATTGTCGCTCACTCAATGGTTTTTGTTTTTCTGCACCATTCTGTGTAAACTCTAGACATTGTTGAGGGTGAAATTCCCAGGTGATCAGCATTTTCTGAAATCCTCAAACCAGCCCATCTGGTACCAACATCCATGTCACAGGTTTTTTTTTAAATTCCATTTATTACATATGAAATAATATACACAGATTACAAAAGAGTGAAAAGGATGCATGCATTCTTTTTCTTCTTCTCACAAACATTCTTAATATCTCCGGAACCCTTTACCACTCTCCCCCAAAAAATAAAAAAAATAAAAAAATAAACATGCATTATAAAGGAAGGAAGGTTTGATGTGCCAAACTGCCTTAATCCAGAAAAGAAGGAACATGCCACAGTTACATTTTTCATTAACATTAACTGAAGCTCTTGACCTGTATCTGAATGATTTTATGCATCGTGCTTCTGCCACATGAGTGGCTGATTGGATAACTCCATAAATGAGTGCGTGAACAGTTTTTAAAATTTATTTATTTATTTTTAATTTATAAATTTTTTAAAGTGGATGATGAGTGTAGTCCTGTATACAGAAGTCAGTATAATAAATAGTTAATTAGTCTGAGAGCAAATTACCAGGAACAGGTACCGGTATTCTTACAAAGAATGTTGTGCTTGTTCACTGTTTAATAGTAACGAATGAACCGCAAACTGAGTCGAAGCAAGTAAATTGTGTGTTCACGTCTGCAGAACTGGCCTCTTGTTGATACTTGCTAACTCCTTGTACACTTGCTCATGCAGTGCATTTCCTGGTTTTTCTGTGGCCCGTGTTTCAACCTGAGCCTGCAGACTCGCACATACACCCCCGCTGTAACATGGCCATGCAGGCTGGATTGTGTTCTAGCGGATGGTGCCGCTGTCTTCCCCTGATTCCTGCAGTTGCCATGGTGAGCAGGGTCTGTGCCATGGCTGCTCCTTTGGAGAAAAAATTAACAGTACTTTAATTGGCTCAAGGCTCACAGTTTGCCTTCCATACTCCACAGTAACTCCCCAGTCTCCACATATGCACTGCCATGTGCCCATGTGTATGACAGGAATGAGTTGGACGGTGCTGTAGTTTGTGAGCATACTTGCTTATACTTTTGAGTTTGAGCAATCTAGGATAAAAAAAAATCATACTAATATATTTATTTTACACATGGACACACAGACTTAACTTGTATGCACCATGCCATAATGAAACACTAAATAAAAATCTTAACAGTCTAAACATTTGCTGTAAATATGCCTACTTCCTGTTACAAGGATTCATAGATTCAATAGATCTTTGCACTTTGAGCTAAGATTGACTCATCTATGATGCCTCTGTCATGGTGGGAGTGAATTTTCAGCTAGGCTCCATTGAGTTGAGTTGACTTACAGTCCACATATAGTCAACTTTTTTGTTTTTTGCAAAAATGCCATCACACATTCAGATTCAGACATGAATGTGAATTCGGATCATGTTCAGTGATAACTGCTGGCACTTCAAAATAAAGAATAACTGTGCACAGGACGTCTCTCTTATAAAATAGGTCTGTCCGGAAAGTAATAAGAATGAAATTCCCATGCTGTGTAGAGGGGATGTGTTTTAATCTTGAGGAACAAGAAGAAATCACACGGAGCCAAATCGGGGCTATAGGTTGGATGTGGAAAGACTGGAATGTTGTTTTCAGGCAAAAATTCCCTCACAGCCAGTGAAGTGTGACTCGGTGTGTTGTCATGATGGAGGGTCCAGGAAGAGGTGATTTGATGGTGCACACGCAAGACCCTCTTCCTCAAACAGTCCAAATCTCCAAGGTAAAATGTTCCACTTACTGTTTGGCCTCCTGGTACGAATTCTTTATGGATGATCCCATGAGAATTAAAAAAGACAATGAACAGTAACTTGATTTTTTTATTTGCTCATGCGAGCTTTCTTTGGATGAGGTGATGTTGTCTTGTACATTCAGCACTTTGTCTTTTTGTCTCAGGATCATACTTGAACATCCATGATTCATCTCCTGTGATCGTTCTGCTATTCTGTCCATAACCTTACTTGAACATTTCAAGAGTTTATGATGTATTTTACTGATTTTCACGCAGAATTTAATCACGTACCGTTGCGCCAAACTCACTTGCATTGTTCCAGTGATGAGGCACTTCAGCAGGGTTTCATGAAAAAAACATCTGCCCAATGCTAAGATTAGAATGCAGCTGAAATGGGTCCAACTGTTTATCTGAGACCCCACTCGAACTGACCTTGAACCACCATCCCCATGTGTAAGCCCTACGGAGCATTTCATACAAATTTCATTCTCATTACTTTCCGGACAGAACTAGCATAATGTGTGGTTTTACGTAGAAGGTAAAGTAGGATGTTCAGATGAGTTTACAGTTTATGACCATTTAATACTGTTAAGTGTCTCCTCAATTCTTAGCTAATGTTCCTCATATTTTGGTAGGTCATGGGAAGATTAGATTCAATTTGACTTTGATTTAATTAGATTTTGATTGGATTTGGAATTTAGTTTTGTGATTGTTGGCTTAGATTGTCATGTATACTGTGTTTATCATGATACTAACCTTGCTTAAGGTGTCTGTCAATTTAGCTTTTGCATTATACTACTTGCTTTAAAGCTGTGCTTTATGTGCAACAATACCTCATATTCTTTTTCTCATAAAAAATGTTGCTAAATTTTGCCCAAAAGTGGCCAGATGTGTTATGGTCTGAAGGGACCAAGGCAGAACTATTTTGGCATAATTCTAAAAGATATGTTGTGCTCAAAAACAAGAGTGCTTATCATCCAAAATACACCATATTGATGGTGAAGCATGGTGGTGGCAGCATTATGCTTTGTTTGTTTACTCTGGGACTTAAGTAAAGCTAAAGAGTATCATTGATGGCTCCAAATACCAATTTTTTTGGCACAAAACCTGCAGGCCTTTTTATAGACAGCTGAAGTCGAAGAAAATGTCACCTTCCTGCACAATGTCACCTTTCATATCAAAAAAGAATGACTTTAGAAGAAAATCATCAATGTTTTGGAATGGCCCAGTCAGAACCCAGATATAAAATCCATCAAAAACCTGTTGAATGACTTGAGCCCCTTGCAATTTGATAGATGATTGAAAGGAAGTGTGGAATAAAATTGCCAAATCAAAATGTGCTAAGATTGAAGCCTCTTACCCAGAAACACTGAATTGGTATAACAAGTAAAGGGTGCTTCAGCAAAGTATTAGATAAGAGGTGTGCACACTTGTGCCACCATGTTATTGTAAGTTTTTCATTTTCTTTTTTCCACTAACACACTTCTGTTTATTTTTCTGTCAATTTTTGTTGGTTGCTATATCACATTAAAGGTGAAAAAAAGATGACGTGATTTATATTAGTTTTAGATTTTCAATCACAGAAGTCTACAGTCTGAGCAGGGTTGAGCAGACTGTTTATCTTCACGGTAGCTATGGTATGCCGGGGTTCGAAAAAGACTATTGAGCTCAGTGTATGGAATTAAAGACATTTAGCTATGCACTGTTAGGGGGAAAAGAACAACTCCACCAGAAAAGTGCTATTTGCTTGGTTCCACTTCTGGGGCAGCACTTAAAGGTTCTATGTAGATACATGCTGTGTATATATTACCAAGGAAAACAGCCTCTTGCAACCTTATTCTTGATTTCCCATTGTTGGTAGTCATGTTTTCTCAGGATCAGTGGGAACATGTTGGCAAAACTTTTAGATTTTCATCCCGTCTTTGCTGATTTTTTGCAGGTTTTATATAAAACCAAGGTAATCAAATTTCCTGCCAATGTTTCAGTTCATCTCTGGGATTCTGACTCTTAACAAAACCACACACAAAGTAATGTCTTTGAGGATCTGTCTGAGGTTCCCTGTGTTTGTCTCTGCTATGAGAGAACGCATGCATTCATATTTGCAAGCGTGTGTGGGTTGGTTAATTTCTCATAGCAGTCATGGTCTCGAATGTTTGAAGGGCTTCTCTGGCCCACCGCACTTCTCTGCCATGCTTCCGTCACTTCTTTCAGAGAGAAGTGAGGCGGCTGCTGCTGCTGCTGCACTAACCTGACCTGTCTCCTAGCAACAAGCCTTTTTGGTCCGGGACAGAGAAGTGGAAGCTGAGAGACAGCACAGAGATGGAGAGTATGAAAGGAAAGGCTGCAATTATTCTGTGCCATTGGACAGAGCAGAGGCCTGGAGGTGGATGGCAGAACTGGAGGGAGGAGGAGAAAAGAGTGGGGGAGGTAGAGAAGGCTAGCAAAGGGGGTTATTTAGAAGCAGGCAGAGCAGTGAATGCATGACGAGGGAGAAGAGAGAAATGAATTCCGCTGGGCTGACTGTAACAGTATATTTCCGACAGCCAAGCTGTACAAAACTGCTCTGTTCATCTTGCGTTTTTCTTGTTTTGTTGATCCTTTACATTTTTACAGCCATGGTTTCTTCTTTCTGTCAGACTTGCTAATCCAAGATAGAAAAGAGTAAAAGAACAAGGTCAACTCTGAAGGGTGGCATTGTCCCCCATATTTTATTCATGCATACACACAAGTGCCATAACCTTGCCAGAATGCCATTCGCATACTGCCATGTTTCTGTGCCACAATGGAAATGCTAATTGCGAGTGTGTGTGTTGGTGTGTCTGGCACATGGCAGGACAGCCTGGCTTTGCCTTCTCTTGGGTGCACTGACTTTGACCCCATGTTGGCATTTTCGGCAGGGGAGTGGGGTGAATGTCCGATCTGCTTTGCCTTGAGGTGTAACCCCTGTGTGTGTGTGTGTGTGTGTGTGTGTGTGTGTGTGTGTGTGTGTGTGTGGTCTGCTGAGCAGGAAGGTACACTGCTACACCCTGAAACACCCCCCCCCCATCTCACAATGGCTTGTGCGGAGGCTCTGCTGCTGTCACACACACTAACATCTCGGGCTGCTGATGTGCCCCGCAAACGTTAAGAAGAAAAGGGGGCAGGGCACCGTCCTGCTCCAGTGGCATACATCTAAAGCAAACACACACACTGAGTCTGGCATCCCTGTCCTATTTCCTGGAGGTACTATAGCACATCAGATGCCAGTAGTAAGCATGTTATATGTCACAGAAGCCCGGGTCCAGGTACACAAAAACCTGTGAAGAAATCTGGTGAGTCAAACGAATTACAACAGGTATACAATTATTACCAAATTGTGTCTCTTTGGACCATCTAGAGCCAAAGCTTGGCATCTCTGTTATATTTGCAAACACCACCGCAGCAACACAATCAGCACAATACCACCACTACAATCACCGCCACCACAATTACAACATCAGCAACACAGTGGAATGAAGCTTAGCACTCGCACAGTAGCCCAGGATGCCATAGTTGCCTTCATCAGCCAGCACAAAACTGTGGAAAATGGCACAGAGTGTCAGAAAGGGTCAGAAGGGGGGAGATGGGAGGAGTAGAGGTGAGGAACCGAGAAGAGGTGCAGGTGCTCATGAGAAGGGCACTGGCTTGTGGGCTGATGGGGCTGCTCATGTGAAGTAGAGTAAGAGACAATAGAAATAAATGAGTGTGCATAAGAGTAAGGCAGTGTGCATGTGGCCTTGTGACACTCTAACTGGCTGTGTGTGTCACATGAGCCTCATGAAGTCAGCAGTGGTAAGCATGATGGTTGTCCTCTATATTACCGTCTGTATTCTTTCATCTTTATGTTCTTTCATCTTTTACTCTGGTTGTGTGTTGTTGGGGTTTTTCTTTTCAAATAAATCTTAAAAGTTTTTTTTCTATACTGGGACTTCAGAGAAACGTGGTGATCTAGTGTGTTCTTTGTAGTGATTTGAAGAGTGTTCCCTTTTTCTTACAAGTTTATATTTTCTGTTTTTTTATGATCAGGGACAGGGAAAAGACATCAAGGGCCAAGTACAAAAGTTATACTACAAAATAATCTACAAAATAAAATATTGCGACCACAAATATATCGGTTAAGTACCATATTTCATTCTCTGACAGTACAGAAATTCAGTGCTGTGATGTATTTGCCTCCTTCCCAATTTCTTGAATTTTTTGCTATTAGGTCACATTTACATTAAAATATGAAACCTATATTGATTCAGACATTCTTATAAACAAAATGTAACTCAAGCATGACAGTCTGTACATTTTACTTTTAAATTTCATCCGAGTGTCCGGAAACTCTTCATCCATGACTTCCTGTTTTGGACTTTTATCAACACGAGGAAATGTCATGATTACACAAATGAAACTAAAAGTGCGTTGACCTTCATAAATCAGTTCAATAGCTATAAAATAGATATGTGCCAAAAGATAGCCATATGCTCACTGTTAATCTATAATTAAGAAGTTTAATGCAACCAGAGCATGTAATTAACCTGTAATTGACCTGACTGGAACTACCTATTGCAAAGGTTCCAGCTTCCTGCCAACAAAAGCAAGATGTTAGTGGAACTTTGACTGGAACTGGATTATATGTTCAGAAGACTTATTTTTTTTTCTTGGCAACAAATGCTCGGTGGTTTTGGTATAAAAATTATACCTATACTGTAAAATTATGATGGGGGATTGTGATATGTGGCTGTTTCTCCTCCAAATACTTGGGGAACCTGTTGGGATATATTGACGACATGAAATACCGACAGACTTGAAATGAAATTGTGTCAAAGTGCTAAATGCAGAGGGACCAATAAGTGTAACATTTGACACCCAGTAATGGTTAGATTTCTCTCATCTCTCATTGAATTAAGTGGAGTAACAACAAAGACATTTTTTTTCATAGCATCTTTCCCAGTGGTGGTGATGATTATAGAGCTGGCTGCCATAAAGAGTGGGCAAGGATTGTCGAAGCAATATGGCAAAAGTTAGAATTGATGAATGTGCCTGAGCAACAGAGGGCCTTATTAAACCTGAGATATTATATAGTTAGAGAATATGCAAAGAGGCTGGAGGCGCTTATAAAGGCAAAGTGTGGAAACGGAGAATGAGCCGACACTTGGAACAAGGGGGGAGAATCCACCATGAGTAGGATGCCAGTTGATGGCAGTGCAGTGTACTCAGACACACTCACTCGCACCTATGGGCCATTTAGGTTAGTCAGTCTGCCCACCTGCATGTTTTTGGACAGTGGGAAGAAACCAGAAAGCACGGGTAAAACCCACACAAACAGAAAGAAAATACAAAAGCCCAGGATCAAACCATGCACCCGGGAAATGAGAGGCAGCAGTGCAGCCTTCTGTGCCACCATGCTGCTCTGATGCGCTTCACTATTACGTTTTTAACCTACGGTATTCGATAATTTGTGACTTGTAATGGAATAGGACCATCTGTGAAAATTGATAAACTAATGTCTTGTCTTGCTTAAATAAACTTATTAAATGAAAACAGATGTTCTTTGTGTGTGCGTGTGTGTGTGTGGTTGGGCATATGTCCTATTGTAAAGGTTAAACATAGTACATGCATCCATCTCTCTCTGTGTTGCAGTGTGTGGATGGTGCTGCTGGTCAGGAGACCTCGTCTCTGAAGAGAGTTGCCGTGGTGGAAGATTTCTACGATATCATCTACGCCATGCACGTGGAGATCAGCTCTGACCCAGCCAAAGTGCCCAAACATGCCGGCCAGAAGAAAACATATAAAGCGGTTAATTAGCACATTAAACAACCTTCTTTCTTTCTATCACTCTCTGTATCCGTCTGTCTCACTCTCTCTTTCCTGTCTTTTCCCTTCACTTAGCAATTATGTTCTGCCCTACCATTCTCATTTTTTGTCTCTTGTGCTGATTCTCCCTTTCTCCTGCACGCTCATCTTTTGACTAGCTTGATTGCGTGTCGTATCAATGCCTGAACTCCAGACCCACAGCTGCTCCTCCTGATTGGCCTCTTTTTCTCTTTTGTCACTTGTTGAGATACATTTATTTCCTTTGTCATGAATGATAAAATCCCTGCATCTCTGCTGCCTTCTGCCGCATTGCTGTGTTATGAGTTGTGATAATGTGTCTCAGCTTTATAAAGCAATATTGCATCTATAATTAGTGTTACTTCTTTTCAGTTATATTCCATGATTAGTGATATTTATCTATCATTAGTGTTTATTAGAAGACCTTCACACTTGTGTAGTTTGATGAGCTTTGCCCATAATAAACCCTCCTGAGATACTGCCCTCTAATGGACGGATAAAGGACTGCATGTAAAGCCTGTCGGCGCAGCCTCATCAACACCCCTTCAACACCTTTGTGCACCGCATCAACAGCGTTCGAACAGATGTACAAATATAGTCTTGTTTGTTTCTGTTTCCTCTAATGTATAATTGATGGAGATCTGTGTTTTCAACTCTAACACACACACAGCTGGCTGTGTTCCATCCATGCCTGCCAGGCGTACG
Source organism: Scorpiodoras heckelii (assembly GCA_028566435.1). Taxonomy (NCBI): domain Eukaryota; kingdom Metazoa; phylum Chordata; class Actinopteri; order Siluriformes; family Doradidae; genus Scorpiodoras; species Scorpiodoras heckelii. The sequence continues at coordinate 12,298,756 of JAOVVH010000024.1, read as the reverse complement.
GCAGGGCAGCGGTCCAGAGCCTGTTCTGGACTGAGGGTCTTGACATCGAGCCTCCCTGCTGAGCAGAACATCTCTCTCTCCGGCATTATTCCAGTTCCCCTGTTATTGTTTAGAGCAGCATGTCAGGATAACACTGGCAGGGGAAATTGCTGTGCGGTTGCTGGGACTTGTATCCAGCAGGGATTTTCTTTTTTTTATATACAGTGCTCTCCATAGAGGAGAGCATGCTGGGGTGTAGGCGCAGGGCTTTGTGGATTTTATTTTTCACCCCCTTGCTTTTGTAGCACACATACACTGGCCTGCTGCAGCGGTGCCACGGTGGCCCTGTGTTTGTTTTTTGAGCCTCAGGGGAGAATGTGGATATCCATTGTGGGGGTGTATTTTCTTTCTCTTTCATGCTCTTTCTTTTTTAGACTTAGCCTGGGCTGCTGCAGGTTTGTAGGGAGGAGGTGAAATAATTAGAGAGATTGGGAATGAGCATGAGGGAAAGAAATCGGTGCCTGAAGAAAAGGATGGAAAAAAAAAGAACACAGATGTTGATGAATTGCTTAGAGAGAGACTGTGTTCAAGCATTGATTAAATAAATTATATGTATGTATGTGGGTGTATGTATGTATGTGTGTGTGTATATATATATATATATATGTGTGTGTGTGTGTGTGTGTGTGTGTGTGTGTGTATATATATGCATATACAGGGGTTGGACAATGAAACTGAAACACCTGGTTTTAGACCACAATAATTTATTAGTATGGTGTAGG
>JAOVVH010000024.1:12241144-12251679 GCA_028566435.1 Scorpiodoras heckelii | reverse complement strand
ATGTTTATAAACTGTCTGTAAAGCACTTTGAGTTGCAAGTATGTATGAAAGGTGCTATACAAATAAAGATTATTATAATATAATATTGCACATACACACTGTCAACTTGTAGGTCATTTTTTTTCATTCTGTTACAACTTTAAGCATGTCTAACTTGGAACTTGGCTTCATCACGTAGGTCATCAATAGAGTAGCTCATTAGCAGCTAGACAGCTAGTTTAAATAATGCTAGCTATGATGATAAATGAATGACACCTGTTAAACTCACCTCAACATGTTATTTACAATCATTTATCCAACCATGGGCAATAGAAAGGTCACTGTTGCAAACAGTGCAGCGAGCAACACAGTCATTATTTTCACCCCCTATTAGGGAGGGGTAAAGTAGTGAAGTCTGGGGTGAAGTTCGTCACATTTTTTTGGGACACTGAAGTAATTGCAACGAGAGAGAGAGAGAGAGAGAGAGAGAGAGAGAGAGAGAGAGAGAGAGAGAGAGAGAGAGAGAGAGAGAATCCTTCCCTCAGAGAAAACTGATGGGTCTACTTAGCACAAAGAGGAACCAGTCAGGATGCTTTCTCTGTCACTCTCTCGATATACTTGTTGCTTCCTCTCTCGGTCTCTGTCGACCTCTCAGTCGCTCAGTCACTTGCTCTCAAAAAATCATTTTCCTGGATATTGTATGTAATTTGCGGCCATCAGGGAGCCGCTGTCACCATGCAGGAGACTCCTGGAACTTCCAGGAGAGGTGGGATGTCTGATTAAGCACAGATGTGAAGTGAGCAGTTAACCGACTGATGAATCAGTAAACCCTACTACAAATACTACTCTTTAGTCCACTCTTCCATAACCAGGCCATGACATCTATCCTTCAGGTCTATTCTACTGGGATTTGGCTGTGAGGCTCGTCCATATTCTGTATTCATGCACTTCCTCCCTACTGTATGGTCTATGGGTTTGATTGTCCTGATTCATTAAGATATGGAGTGAACATTAGTCATAGTGAATATGTTAATGGACTTATTACTACTTTGTTATAATATTTGTAGTAGGGTTGCAGAATTTAAGGAATGTCCTTGATCGATTATTGCATTGATTCATGGTATCACCGACACATGCAAGTAAACTTAAGGCCTAAAATAAAACATTTTGACTATAATCACTTTCATGTTATTTACTTTTCATTCCTTTAACCATGACTTGAGAACTGCAATGTGCCCCCCCCCCTAGAATTAGTATCGTGAAAAACTTGGCAAATAATATGATTCAACCCACGCTAATATAAGACAGATCTTTTTTTTAGAATGTGGACTAAATTGCTAATGACGTTTAACTGATTATTGATTAATTGGATTTGTTGCCAGGTGAATGTAATAGTTCAATGTGTTAAATATGGTTATACAGTGTATTCTATGTTGATACAGTGCTCACTTAAGTAACAGCAGGGCTTACATCTATGTTTAGTATTGGATAAGCATCGACATGAGGGCCCACTTGGTCTCTGCACCTACAAACACACACTGGTGCAAGCACTTTGTGAGCGATTGTAGTCATACCCATCCCATCCCTTATCCTCTGAGGAGATTAAGGAGTTCAGTGCTTCAGAGAAATGAGATCAGTTTGAGCTTTACCCAAGACTGAGACACACATGCACACACACGCACACACACACACGCACACACACACACACACACACTCACACACACGGACTAATAGACAACCTAAGCTTTGCACTGGTGCATGGTAATGCTATGATGGAACCATGTTTTCTTGATCACAATATTACTTAAACATCATGTCATGGTCACTAAAGATTATAGAGTGCTACAAGCATTTATAGTATTCAACAGTAGCCTTTAAAAAAATCAAGCACTACACCCTGTTATTTTGGTGTGAATGGCTTAGGAATAGTTTTGCTGAGTTTTTAACGTTTGAAATTTCAACTGCGCTCTGTTTTGAAAAGAGAAGTTCTCCTGATAGAGATAAAAGAAATTGACAGTAAGAACCCAAGGCCTCTGCAATACTCCAGTGTTTACTGCCTGGTTGAGTTATGTGACCCTGCTAACTGCATGTCTTGTTTCTTGTTTTCTCCCTCCAGTTTATATGCTTAGCAGCCTTGAGGATGAAGGTGTTATACCCCCCCCCCAACACACACACACACACACACACACACACTTTAGTTTCTTTTTTTCTAGAGATAGGAATACTTTTAAAAGTAGTTAGATTTCCTCAGACGGCCTATGTATTTCAGTGATCTAAATTTGGGATTTAATTTTTCTAATAGTAGGTGTACCCTGTTAACTGAATATGTAAAACTGTAATACACAGTTACCATGATGCTTAATTTTAAATCCATCTGTGTCCAATTGTATGTCTGCACAATAAATATCTCTGACTTTGGAAGGCAGATCAGATCAGTCCTGCTATCATGAAGGCCAAGGAAATGCCTGTTAATCTTTGAGATGGTAGGAGGTTGTTTGGAGGAAAAGGATGAATAATGTGATTAAAACATCAGCAAAGCTTTTAAACTTCTGAGGAGCACTGTGAAATTTGTTATAACTATAAAAAAGGGGGGGGGGGTGTCTGGCCAGCGCAGACACTATGAAGATCAGACAAATCTGAAGGGATATTGTCCAACAGTCCAACTACAACACTGAAGAGGTTACAGAGTTCACTGGCTGAAATAGGAGAACCTGTACAGACATCAACAATATCATCAGCTCTTCACAGATCCGGCCTCTGAGGGAGTGGCCAGAAGGAAGCTATTTCTGAAAGAGCTTGTGTTAGGAAGTCTGAGAGCTTTTGGAAAAAGATTTTGTGGTCTGATGAGACTAAAGTTGAGCCATTTAGTATAAAGCCAAAGCACCATCGTGATCCAGCAGTTTCATGGTAGCATCATGCTCAAGCAACTGGAAAGCTTATTGTCATTACAGGTAGCATGGAAGGATCCGGATTTAACCATATTATTGAGAGAAAACCTGTTCCAGTCTGAGAAATTTGCATTTAGGGTGAAAATATATGTTTTATCAAAACAATGAATCAAAGCACAGGGTAAAAACTAAAAAGTGGCTTGAAAAGTTTTGTATTTTGGAATGGCCAAAGCCCAGAATTTTCGGGCATGACACTGAACGCTGAGCATTGCCATCAACTCACATTCTCCATCTAATTTGGCAGAAAAGTTGCATTCAGTAATGTAAGAAAATGAGTTCATAGTGAAATATCTGAGACAACTCAAATCTGTAATTGCTGCAAAAGGACAGTTCACACTGAGACGGTGAATGCTTATCAGATAAATCTAAAGACTTCATTTTATTTCTGTAGAGAGTTGATTGAGCAGAAAAAAAACCCATTCCATGCTTAAATTTAATGCTGCAATACAGCATAAAGAAAACTAATTATTGGGAAGATGAATACTTTCTGGAGGCACTGTACATGGCATTAATTTCACTCGTGCTTCCTTAGGATCAATAGATCTGCAGTTTATTTCTATATATCCATAGATGTAGCGTTCTTAGTGTTAGTCTCAAAGGAGCATCTCATAATGAGAGATTTCAGAAATGTAATGGTGTGCTACCAACTCCCCTACAAGATGCTCATTATCGAAGTATTTAATGCTCAGTCCCTTTTCCTATTTCTTTGCTGTAAAATCCGCTCGATCCGCTGGAAATCTCTTTGCAAAACAGTGTGCTGTGTTTAGCCAGACATCTTCTGCCGCCAAATCACGACAGGATCCTGCAGGCCTTTGAGATGCTGGTGCTTTTATGACCCTGCCATGCGACATGCTTATATTTACCAGCATATGTTGTCATAGGTACTAACCACTTATAACAGATGGAGCTTGCCACCCTGGCTGACAGACCACAATTGGTGGACATATCACATTTTTGTTGTCCAACTGATGAGTAAATATCAGCATGGTGTAGCTGTGTCGTCTTTGTCATTCTGCGATGGATTCTATGACCAGTGTCTCTCCTCTGTAAGAGAATAAACTTGCATGAATGTGACCTTGATGGCTCCGTGGTTAAATCTCATAATGCTGATAGTTACTCAACACTGTCATAGACTTGTTCTGTCATATACTCTTTGTGATAAAGAGGTTTCATCTGGGATTTTAAAGGGTTCTTTGGTTTGAAACGCTGGGTGAGCTCTGACACGTTCCATATGCTGTAAATGCCCCTTTGAAATCTATAATTATTTGGCATCCCTCATAAAGAATCCCTTTCTTGTTGAAGCGCAACAAGAGCATTCAAGATGCTTAAAAACCAGGTAGTAATTTTGCACCAGCTCAGGCTTGGAACCGGCTATGGTGAATATAACAAATCAGTCTGTATATTCCAATATTCAGCATACAGGAGAGTCATATATATTTCTGATTTGGTGAGGAGGTGTGTGGCTGCTCCAGATGATGAGCGCTTTACTCTTGTATCACCGCACTGCATTATCAAAAGTGCTCACTGTGGATTAGCTGCAAGCCTGAAAGCTACTCAGCGGAAAATGTATTTTTCTACATGCAATTTTGCGAGAACTTGTTTCAATTAAAGACAAAAAGGCATAGAACCCACATCAGTGTATCATGGGTATCTGCCATGGTATCTGTGTGGTTTTGTGATCTTTCTCTTTGCCATTGAGTTTCAAACTCTTGAAAGGAAACTGGTCATTCACTGCGTATAGCCTACAGCGTATGAAAGCAAGCAGCTGCTGATGGCAAATACTTTCTCTTGACCCTGCTTCAATGAATGTTTAAATTGTTCGCTTTCACACATTAAACTGTGTCTGAATCATTCCAAACGTTTACAGCATAAACACAACTTATTCTCCTTGCAAAGATATTCTGAATTTAAATGTGGAATGCAATGTCTCACACACACACACACGCACACGGCTTTGTGGCCGGTGGCAGTTTGCGTGCATGTGTAGGTAGCAGCTATTTAATAATGCAAATACTAATTTGCCTGAAATGCTATGTCCTAATATCATTAAAGGTTTTTTTCACTTTGTCCCTTTGCACACTGGGGTCTTGGAAAATCAGGAATTTCAGTGACTGTTTACACACGTCAAAGATGTTTCTATTGAAAGGGTATATCCAGTCACCCTTCTTTAACCCAGTTGATCTTTTCTGGGAGGAATCTGGTTCTGGTTTGATGGAGCTGTCCAGTATGCTCCATAACCCACTGGGAAGTCCTGCAGCACTGCAGAGCATCTCTGAGAAAGGATAACTGTGCAGCAAAGCAGCTGTGGAAAGTTTTTGTGATGAATGTGTAGTTTAGTTTTAATTCACATGCGGCCCTGCATTATTGCAGTAAGACACATCACCTGCTCATATATTTAAATTACTGTTGGAAATTAGATGCTCCTAGTATTTCCTGTTCATGGGGAGTAAAAGGACATCGAAACATAGAGGAAACATCCTGAAACCGATACGTTCACATATACTGTCCTCCTTCTCCCTCCATCAATTGGCCTTGCCAGTAAATTGAGCTGTTTTTCTCTGTGTTTTTATTAACCGGTGTACTGGTGTATGAATAGAACCCATCTGCTGTCTGGCTAATAGAAATCTAAGGCCTTCACTAGCTGCGGTTTTATAGCCAGTCATAAAGAGTTTATAATAAGTGATGGATGGAGGATAGCTGCAGTAAAGACACTACGAGTGTGCTGAAGGTAATGGAGCATAGGGATCCAAAATAATGACTGTATACTTCACCTACCGGACCTTCAGCCCTGCTCTCTCACACACTTTAAACTCTTCTTAAAAACTGCATGTTCACTAGAAATACTCAGCTTATACACTGTCCTCAGTTGGATAGTCACGCTGCAGTGTGAGGCCTTTGTGCTGATCTGTAAGCCATTTAAGGCACAATAGTTAAATGTACACGGATGTATACTATGAGGATATTTGGGTGTAATCTTCTTAGCTCAAAAATGAGAGTGCCGTTGCAGTCCACCCCCATATGTGCATCCACACCCAAGCACATGCATTCCCTCCTCCACCATTACAATTCATTAAAACATGAGAGACTGAGATAGAGAAGAGAGAAGGCTTTGGGTGGTCAGGACCAAATATAGAGCTACAGTCTCTCTTTGACTCTTTCTCTGTCTCTGTCTCTCCCTCCCACTGCTCCCTCTCCCCTTCTCTTTCTTTTTCTTTAGTATATCCATAGCCAACAGCACCCCTCCTCCTCATCTCTTTTCCTCTTCCTCTGTCCTCCCTACACCCCCACCCCCCCAGTGTGCAGTGCAGCCCTGCCCCACGAGGACAGACCTCCAGATGATAGCCACACACATATACCACATTGTTCAAACATTTTGGAAACAGATGGTGAACGGAGACTGGTTCTGGTGCTTCAGAAGATGTGTGTATTTGCGTTGCATTTCATTATATGGCGTGTTTCGTACTATGTGTGTATTTGCTCGGCATTTCATTATATGGTGTGTTAAAAGCAGGCATGTTGCATATGGTGCGTGTGTCCTTGCCTGCCTGTGCACATAATTTTGTGGTATAATTTTATTAAATGAGCTAATAAAATGACTAGAGCCCTTCAGGAAGCTCAGCCTACCAATATGCCCCAGTGTGCACAGGCTGTGTGTGCTGAAGCCTGCAGGAACATGGCTGGACCGAGGCTGACAGAGTGGGTGAAAGTGGACGTATGGCACAGGCTGCACTGCCTCCTCCAGGTTTCCGTCTTTGCTCGTTCATCCACTAAGAAAGAGAAAGAGCTCAGTGCCGCCGGGTGCGTCTGCCCTCCCTTGTGAACCCAGCGCTATGTGGGCTGTTTCTTCTGTATGCTGCTCAGTCTCACACACAGCTGCTATGAGGCCGAACTCAGACAGGTTATCTGTAAAGATTGTTTGGGGTGTTAGTGTGTATATGCGCATGCATAAGACAAAATTAGAGAAAACTCTAGACTGCAGACTAGGGCAGCTACTGGTTTGCATTAGGTTAAGTATAGAGAGGTCAGAAAGAAAGCTGTAGAACTTTAACAAAGTAAATAAAACTCTTTTTTAAAATGATCATTTCAGATTACTTCTGCAGTTTTACTTGGTCTCTACCAACCACATCTGTACTGTATATCTGACCACAGATTGGGGTAGAACACATTGACGCACACTGCATCAGTCTAATGCTCCACATATCCGTGTTCAGGTTTAACCCCAAAATGGGAGGGGCCAAAATGGAACGGTTTCTTTTAAATGCTTTTGTATCATATGAGCCTTTATTATTCCCTGTTCCCCTGGATATACTGGGGGAAAACAGATGTAAAAATGCCAGCACTGGCAACATTGTCTATGAATTCTAGCTCTGAAATATCCTCACTATCAGCTACATCATTCCAGTTTATCACTCTCAGATAGAGGTGTGCAGGACAGTTTTTTTTTCAATTCTGCTATCACTTATTATCTTTCTTTGCACCTGCCCATGATGTCTAACAAATTTCATTGGTTCTATTTCCCAAAACAAAAACAAGCTAGTATCCTAATTTAAACCACATTTACTAAGAATGCTGAAAATGCATCACATGTGGCCATGGTTTTTCTGCAAGCTTCATATCTGACCTTTTGCACAGGCATGAATGGAAACACTTGCTGCTCACACTTTTTTTTTTCCAGAGGGAAACCAATCTTGATATACACCTCTTGTCTGTGAACTATGAACCATTCTGGCAATCCATTATTCATATTCGGTTAGTGACAATAACAAATCAAAAACCTGTTCAATCAAAACTTTCTTGTATCAAATTCTAAGGGCAGTTGTTGGGACAGTCAATAAATATTTATATATTTATTTATTTATATTTATTATAAACATTTACACTGAACTACCAGAAAAACTGTGCAAAAAATACATAGCAATTCCACCTATGCACGTCATTGGTTGCGTCCACTAGTGCGTATATACAACGTGGTTTAATAGTTGGAGCTGGTGAGATGGGTCATAGCATTTCAGAGGGAGAAGCACGGTTTGGATTTTCACATATGAGCATTTCAGGGGTGTACCGTGACTACAAGAATTGTGGCAAAACCTCGAACTTAACAACAAGTAACATTGGAATTCAATGCTGGGGCCTCAACAAACATCACCCTGAGGACTGTGCAACGTTCCCTTCAAGGTCCCCTGGGGCCCTACCAAGTATTAACTGGTATACCAGTTTATCTGGTACTTTAATGTATATGAATTGGTCACATTCATGAACTGGGCAGTCAGAAGAATTTAAAGAATTACACTCTTAGTCTATATAATAGGTGCATGGATACAATTCAATATTCAATATATAAGCAGCTAAGTAACTATTTCATAAAAACAGCTTTGTTCTTTCTTAGGTCTCATCAAAGGAACATTTACTGATCCATATAAGGTTTGTAGTAGTCAATTCATATTATATTATGTGAATTATATTATTTTTAAAGTTCAGAGAATGACGTCACCCCTTCTATGGTAACATCACATACGCTACAGGTGCAGAGAGTACCGGTAGGTTGAAAAACCTGCAGTAGTTTTTTAAGTGCTCTGCCGTTCCAGGCTATATATATCTTTTTTTTTTTTTAAATTTAAAAATAATTTTCTTTCTTCCAAGTTTCTTTTTATTCAGCCACTTGTTATTACTGTTAGTCTGTCACCAGTAGAGTGTGAAGGCTAGCACATGCTTTCTCCTAAGCGTGTGAAGCCACCCACCATATAAGTGCTGCCCACACAACATCATGTGGCTTCTTATTATGCTTGGAGGTATATTCTATACTGCCTGATTGTTTCTGCGTGACTTTGTAACCTTTGGACTTAGCACTTTAATATAAGCATCTGCAAGTTAGCATTCTTTCTACCCACTGGATAAAAATATTGCTTCCATGCTAGGCAAAGTACACCTCAGGGTCTGCTTGGTTCAAGTGCACTTCAACTCTACAATATAGAAGCTGCATCTTGGAAAAAAAAAAGTATATTTGAAAATATCCAGTATTTTCCTATTTTCCTTGGGGGGAAAATGAGGAGTAACATGAATAGGATATATGGTTGTCTTTGAGCATTATCTGCAGGCATGACGGAGACGGCGGAGGGAGGAGGGGAAGCATAGAGCCGCTCTCAAGGCCATGGAGGGGGAGTGAGACAGAATGCACCATTACAGAGCCAATGTATCACTCTACTAAGCTGCTCAGAGAAAAATTCGAGGACAATGGGGGTAAGGGAGAGGAAGAAACGGTGGACTGTATGTAATTGGCAAGAGAACGGCAGAAGGACAGCAGTGGAGTACGGTGTCCGCTGCTTATAAACAGTACGTTTTGGCCATGAGCAGAGTAGAGCGAAGGAGCAAGTGCACAGGGGAGAAGAGGAAAAGGATATTAAATAAATAGAATTAATCTTGTTCTGACTGTTGCCCATGTGTAGTTTTTGGTGTGTGTCTTCATCCATGAGCCTGTAATAAGAGAGAAGGAGGTTGAATATTGAGCATATTGAAAATCCTAATGACATTCTTTCGAGTGGAGCGGACGCAGAACATCAGTGACCCAGATTGAGATACCTTTCTGCTGAATCTTTTATGGGAAACAAAAATTGGATCAAATTTAATTTAGTGTGGAGGGTGGAATGGTACTGTACGGAGCAGGACTAAGCACAAAGCCTGGAGTCTAGTGTTTATTACAGGTTGCATTTTTTTGGTGACCATTTTAGGTTGGTAAATGTTTTTTAAATGAGATTTTTTTCATGCTTGCTGGGATTTCAGAGTATCCAATTAACTTGATTAGAAAAATGAGCTAGGATCATTGATGGGTGCAGTGTTTATGGACTGAGCTGCCTAGTACTCAAGGATTAGGTTGTAAAGATGGTGGAGTGCTCATTTCTGATGAATGGTGTTAAATCCCATCTCATCTCAATCCACAGCCTTCCAAAAACTCATCCCTAAACGGAAGCAGGAGATCATTCGGCTTAATTTTTTTCTGCATAATTTTATATGGTATTTCCCCCTTGTTTCTTTAGTCATGATGATGATGATGATGATGATGATAATGATGGTGTACTTTGGAACCTTGGCTTTCTCAGGCATGCTGATGAAGACCCCCTACCCCCATGCTGCTCTCGGTGAAGGTCAGCTGGGTGTTGAGTCGTGCTGAGAGCAGCACGAGCAGCCACTATGCTTAGCTCTAATTGTGAAACCTACACTTACAGACAAATAAATGGAGATGGGGTTTACGTTACATTACCTGAGGGGAGAGCCACGCTAAAAGGTTTGCCGATCTAGAATCATTTGCTTTGTAGCCATTATGAACTACTGTAGAATACTAAACCGGTGTCCTGTTCACGGTCATGAGAAACGTTCAGCAATACTTTGTCCGACCTGCTTGGCATTGCATTTACTGTAGTTGTGTATTAGAAATCAAAATTGGCATATCAGATTTTAGGCTGACTCTACAAGCTGGAGCGGTTAGTAACATGCCTTTAAATTGTTCATATTTATTGTGTGTGTGTGTGTGTGTGAGAGAGAGAGAGAGAGAGAGAGAGAGAGAGAGAGAGACCGTAGTCAGAGATCTCGTTCCTTTTCCCACCTAGATGTCTT
>JAOVVH010000024.1:12104559-12117081 GCA_028566435.1 Scorpiodoras heckelii | reverse complement strand
ACACTTTTAAGTTTACTACATGATTCCTTATGTGTTCCTTCACAGTCTGGATGACTTCAGTATTAATTTACAATGTACTGTATCTAAAGCTAATATGTGTATCTACAGGATAACACATTTAGTGATAAGAGGTGCTGCTGTGTTTTCTGTTCATACTGTGAGCAGCCATGTTGACTTGATGTCACTTGCTGAATTTTGGGCTTGAAGAGACATAAGCACTTGACTAGAAATTTAAGAGTGTTGGTGAAATTACCAGTTATCACCTTTGGACAAGTGCAGCAACAACTCCACCACTCTCTTCTCCTCCACCTTTCTCCGACCACGCCTCTTTCTGTATGACCACGGACAAACTAAATCTAGTCTAGTCCTCTAAATATCACTCACTTTATCTTTGTTTTAAATTGATTCAGGATGAATACTATTCTGAGAACAAGCACCTTAAAGCAAAATCAACGAGTACATGAATACGAAGGTCCGCCCCCCAGAACACCTGTCTGTCATCTCTCTTAACTCTACTGGATTATTATCTGTCCTCCTCTGTTTTGTTATTTCCTTGTTTACGCTGTCCTGTACCACTCTTTATGAGGGCTGAAAGATGAGAGCTGAGTACCTGGTTGAGCTTCTGCTCTGCTTTGAATCATCTGTTTACTTTCAAGCCAGTGCTACCTGAGCGCAAACACTGTTCTTTGAGGGTCTGTCATCACCAAACACACACGCACTAGGAAACCTCAATACGCAGCTTTTTCGTTCAGACACTCTTCCTGGTCCATAGTCTTTTGAATGAAAGAACACAGGGCCATTGCATGTCCCTTCTTCCAAATGCTTTTCCAACTGCCTTAGGCACTCGAGACATCCTGTCTTTTATCCTGCTTGTTTTTATTCTCAGATAAGGACACCTGAACGGAAACATCAGGAATTCAAAGAGCGTTCCTAAAGAAATGATGAGATTCTTGTGTAAGCTCGTGGATACGGGCAATACGAGAAAACACTTTCACCACAAAGACACCAAGCGTTGCCATGGATATTATCACAGTTGCAAGTATGTGAACGTGTAAGGATGGGTGGGGGGCAACAGCCAGAGCTCTGAACAGATGGCTATAAATAGTATATGAAATGCCCAATTAGCACAATCCGAGATGTATTTAAATGTCAACAAGAACATTTACAAACAGTAACAACTTTTAATGTTTTTTTTTTATCTGTTGTACAATAAAATCATGCAGATACTCTGGGGTGTAAATATTTTTAATCACCATATAGACGTGAGTTCATCAGACTATCAGAAAATGCTTTCCTGTGGATTTTAAACCCAGTGATTTGAAACCCATGCTATAATAAACCTGTATGTTTGATGCTAAATAATATGCTAATTAGAGCTACAACAAATATTTCGACAAATATAATAATTAAATTAATTCGTAGTATCAATATATTTTAGCTTATTATTACACCTCTAATTGCTTTACCTCTGTTTTGCTAACATGGTGTGGTGTCTGGAAATCATTTTCCTTATGCACTCGAGTTTTTATATTCACTATAGTTACATTTGTAGCGATACAAATAACTACAGCTGAAAACACGCAACAAAATCTGTCAGTGTGAAACACGAATTGATCAGAAATCTGGGGAAAAGGTAACGTTCAGTGAAGTTTATGCAAACATGAAACTGCTTGGCACAACACCAAGGCAGTCTGAAGTGAGCATCTGAACAGCCTTGTAAATCAGCTAACGTTAATGTGGTCATTAGTCAAAGAAAATTTAATTGTAAGAGGCAAAATGCTGCTATTTTCCAGCAATATTTAATACATGGTACGTCCCCCATGGGATCTTGGAGGTAACATTGCACAGTCCTCACGCAGATGTTTGTTGAGGCCCCAGCATTGAATTCTGATGTTACTTGAGGCAGTGTTGCACGCCTTTCACTTGAAACGATTCTTGCCAGGCGACACTGGTCACGTTCACACAGAGTCTTTTTATGGCCACACTGCTGTCGTAAGTTCGAGGTTTTGTCAGGATTCCTGTAGTCACAGTACACCCATTTACCCAATCATGTTATAACACCAATCCCAAGTTGCGGTAATCTATGGCACTTGACAAAGAGGGTGCGGAAATCTGCCATTTTAGCTGACTTTGGAGCTCTATTTCTCATTAGGCACTGCTACACAGCTCAGGATGTTTCAATCATTCAATTTCCCAGGTCAGAGACTTTAGTTTTTAAGTTTTAGAACTTATATGTTTATTTTTAAGATATGGTGAACCACTAGCACATTTTCTTTACAATACTACAACCTCTGTTCATTACATTGTTAATCATTCAGTAATTTAACATAGTAGTCTTTTCAGTAATCATTTTTCTTCATTCAAATTTCCTTCAAAATATTCTGAGAATCAAATCTAATTGGACTGTATCGTGAAGCTATTATGGTGAATCAAATCGTGACCAGATCTTTACACTCCTAATTATTTGCCAAGATGTCAGAGTTGAATAATATCTTTGATCTTATAACATGAGCCCAGCCTGCATAGGTGTTTTGTCCTCCCTCATACAGCATCTACTATTATGCTTGGTCAGCCTGGTGCTGCTAAACAATGCTGCGGTTTTTGTGGGGGGTTTTCGGGCCCAATCAGCACATCCTGAACTCGTGACATTTTGCATCATAGCCAAATTGCCCTAGGCTTCTGCATTGTGACAGATCTGGCCAAATCATAAACTCATCAGCTAGCCCACTGGGCAAGTGTAAACTCCAGTGTGCTTTCCATGTTTTTTTCCTTGGATGTAATAATGTAATAAAATATGGTGAGTTTGCAGAGTGCATTAATACAGACTAAGAGAGATTAATGGTTAATATAGCACATTGTGTAAAATGAATCTTCTTACTAAAAACTGTCTACCATCAACCAGATCTCTCATCAGTGAATGTGTGTAGTGGAGCAGGTGGTGAGATTTCAGAAGCATGTGCTCCAGTTGCATCATAGCCTTGTGAAATACAACAAACACACACCAAAGGAAAGCTTTTGTTTCACAAAAGTCCACAGGAAGCAGGGTTATTCTTTCTCTGGCTGTCGGACCAACATGTTCATCAGGTAAGTTTGAATAAAAAAAGAATAGTCTAAACAAAAATATGCTTCTCCCAGGAAATTAATGAAGTGAAAAATAATTTTGAGCCTAACAATGAGCTCATAAAAACAACAAGCTACACAATTTACACAGTATTATGTTTTTGAGCTTCACAATCATTGTGTGAAAAAGATTGCAGCCAACCGCCAGAAAGGGAGGACGGGAGAAGTTTTTAGCTCAGCCAATAAAATCAGCTCATGTACATGCCAATAATTCAATGCCTGAAGCATGTGCAGAGGCAAAAGAGGTACTGTATCCTGGTTTGATGGCTCCTGAATGAAACTTAAAGCAAATAAGGTTAAGCCATGGTGTGACAAACTAAAACTGATAGCCATTTACATTACTTAAAAGACTCAGTTGTCCTTTGCAAGAGACTCTGTGTGTCCAGATGCATTATATTAAAGAATGACTGTAGGGTAAGTGCTTATGGTAATGTTCACATCAAACAGCAAAATGCAAAAAAAATCCCACAAAAACAGTGATCTCAGTAACTTTAAGTGTGGCATGGTTGTTGGAGCCAGATGGAGCTGGTCTGAGCTCACAGGAATGATACGGTACCCAGTCTTTACAACCACACTGAGCAGCAAACCATCTCAGGCTCCCGAGTGGCGCTACGGCAAAGCGTTTGCCCCATCATCCCTAGCTCAAATCCAGGTGATGCTATAGACACCTATGGCCGGGAGCCAAGAGAGCAAAACTGGCCGTGCTCTCAGGGTGGGAGGGGCAGCATACGCTCTCTTCCCATGTCAATTGGAGCGACACAGGCCAATCACGGGCGTCTGTAGGCTCGTGTTTTCAGAAGGTGAGCGAGAGTGCTTTCTTCAGAGTGTGATTCACCGCTCCCAACGTTACATGAGCAGCCGTTTTAAAAGAGGCGGCGACGTGCCATGACGTGTCTCGGAGCAAAACACGTGATCGCCTCACCCTCCCTGACTGGCAGCTGTTGTGTGGCATGGGAGAAATCTCAATGGGTGGGAATTGGATATGACTAAATTAAGGGAGAAAATTGGGGGAAAAAACCCATCTCAGAACAGAAAAGGTGTCAAACTTAGAGGCAATGTCATGCAAACTTGAGAGCTTAAGATTGGAGGGAAAAAAAACAACAACAGAAAAACTGTTGTTTTTCTTTTGGTTTTTATTCCTACCAAATGTTTCCAAACCTATAGTGGTATTACAACCACAATATGCTGTCACATATGCGGTAAAATTCACATGGCATGGGAACGAACACCTTTATTTGACTCTGACTCGTGGGGAAAACACTCACGGCTCATCAACACCAGTTCATCTCCAGCTGTTCCCTCACTGCCTTCCAGGGAACATCTGTCTTCCTGCTCTGGCACGTTCTTCACACATCCTCACCCCTTTCCTCCATCTTTGCCTTTATTCATCAACTCAATTCAAGCCTAATCCTCAGACCCTTTCGAAATCATTTCCTCTGTACATGGTTCTATCAGCACCGACTAGACAACAGAAAGGACAGAAGCTCGCAAACTGTTAGCAGACATGAAGCCTTTCCAATGTTACATCCCCTTAAGATCAAATAATCCAATTATTCACAAAAGCCAAACCACATTTCAACTTTGTTAAAATGTAGATCATGCCACAAACTACACAAACAAATATTTAGCACCTTAATGTGGGTCTATAATGTCCTACACCATTGCAATGCCATTCACTTGTACACACAAAAACCTTCCAAAACTCCTGGAACAGCAAGACCAGTTCTTTTGCTTTTGATAGACTCTGAAGACATGCGGGACATTTTGAGATCAAATGATAAACATGAGATGAGAAGAGTTTCATTTCCTGATATTTACCTCGACATGGGTTAGACAGCCTTGCTGGTCCATGGGAATTACAGAAAATGACGGACTCTCTGGCTATATCCCAGATCCTGCTGTACGAACCAATCGTGTTTTAAATGAAGGACTTTCCGCAGGATGTAATGTACCAGATTAAAGCCGATTCTCAATCTGCACTCTTGTCTGTACTTGTGGTCTTGTGTGCTTGAGAAACGTCATCAGTCCCAGCCCAAGTACTGCTCCATTCAAAAGTCTGCATCTACCCAAGTAAGTGTTTAAATGCCCGGATTTGTTCTTGCTCCGCTCATGAGATCACGTATGTAATACTTTGGGAAGTGACTTGTATAGACTTGGGACTGTCAGATATCCCAGAATGCATTTCGCACCAAGCACCAAGCATGATGGCGGAGGACAAAACTTACAGCTAGTTTCAAAATACTACTGCTGTGTCATGAAATGAATTTATAAGATTTTTTTAGGGAAGAATGCCGGTCCAAGCATGTGGTTATTTTCTCAAGAAAGAGGCTACGTGAAAATTTGCGGGGATGTTTTTCTTGGCTGTGCGATCACCCTAGCGGGTGACGTCAAGTACACCGCTGTCAAGTACACTGCAGAATGACCGTACAGCATCCTTCCATCTTCAGGAGTTTGTCCTCGTGAGTTGAACTTACCAAGTCTGTCCTAGCAAGTACGCAAGTCCAAACGTGTCGCCTTAAGCCTCAAGACCTGTCACGACACCCGTGCCGCTACATACATGGCTACGGACTATTAAGGGCGCCAAACGATACGGATGAGCATGCAAATGTGAGTGTGTGTATATACACATGTGGTGGCCTGCAATGCAGTGATGTTGAATCCAGTGTTCCTGGGATTGACTTCAATCCATGACCCTGACCAGGATAAAGTGGTTACTGAGAATAAACGAACGAATGGATACCAAAGTATAAAATTTGACAAAACTATGAAAAAAAAAAAGACTCTGGTTCTTAGATTGCTACCTATATATTGCTCATTAAAAAAAACGCATATACTATATTTCCTACAAACATGCAAGGGGGTTCATTTATAACGAAGAGATGCACAAGCGAAAAATTAAACTCTGTGATCTTTTCTCCTGCTTCAAAGCACGTATTTATGTCTAATGATCAAAACGGTCAGGAAGAATTAAATAAAAATGTCAAACTTCTCAAACAAAAGACTACTGAAGTGACTCTCAGCTTACGGTTAACACTGAAACCTCGTTCGAGTGATCGATGCTTTTTGCCATCTAGGTTGACGGAGATATGTTTAAAAATCATTTCAGGGCTTATCCAGGCTGTTTCTCCAGTGGATCTCTTACACAGAAGAGAAATCGACAGTGTGCACAAGCCACAGCCCTGATCCACCCTGAGCACAAACACATTACACACACAGAGCTGGTAGGATTACAGTGTGGCTTCTCAGGGACACGCTGCACACTGGTTTGCAATATTCTTACTGGAAACAATCAAAACGACAACATTAACACGGTGTAATAAAGTCACACAGGTGACAAGACAACTGGTACAGAAAGTGATTCGGAGTGAAAGGGAAAATGAAAGCAATTAAAATACTGTGAGGAAGGAGATCATGTGAATAAACATAAACACAGATTCACTAACCTAGAGTTCAAACACAAACCCCAGACAATCTGTTATAATAATAATAATAATAATAATAATAATAATAATAATAATAATAATAATAATAATGTTTGGCTAAAATAACAAAATAAATTCTACAGCTAACTAGTATTCACCTGAACACTTATGATCCCCCTGACATTAGCTAAATATGTCCAATATTTGAGGACCAGGTTGAGTTTTAACCGAGTTTGCTGTATGTTTTACACACAGGATTTAACAGACCAGCAGGAATGAAAGCCCCTTTAGGTTAATCAGTCTGCTCCAAAACAATTCAACACACTGCCGAGTCCCAAACGACTCCCTCCACCCTACACCCTACACCCTACACTTCTTCACCGGGTGTTAAACAGCAGTTTCTCGCCCTTATCCAGTGCACTTTATGAATAAAACCGGTAGTAATTGGTGCTTCACCCACACACTCACATCCGTCGATCAGGAGCAGTTTAGTTAAGTTCACAAAGCCGCTGCTCCATAATCCAGTCCTATAGCATAAATGCTACTGCTAGCTGGTGAAGGTCCGAGATTTGAGAAGCTCTACGTAAACCACATTCGTTTCTTACCTTGGCGAGAAAGATGCGCACAGAAGCCCGGGACTTTCTGGGACGTGTGCAGGACGTGTTCTTCACGCAGACAGACGCGCTCCGGGGATCAGGGACGCTTCACCTCCTCTGAAGGAAAGGACTCGTGTAGTGACGTCATGGGCGGAAACACACAACAAGGGAATCCGTTTGCGTGATGACGAACACGGCTTCGAACGCACCACGTGATCTGGTCGTGCATCGCGCGCTGCTGCGTTTCCAAATCGAAACGAAGACGATTAGGATACAAGTCCTTCAGCGCACTGTGTAGATCAGTTCAGACAGCAGTGACCTCTGAGTTATAGTTTAATAACCTGACTCGGGTTATTGAACAGACTGAATGAACTGATCAGCCAAGCTGACTCTGCTAGGCTGATGAGCAAGGCTCTTGACCAGCAATTGTGCAATTGTGTAAATGAGTCGCACTGGATCAGGGTGTCTGCGAAATGCTGTAAATCACTCGAAGACTGAGTGTTTTTTATTGTCCAGTCTTCAACGTCAGTTTTGGTGACCACTGTATCCTCAGATGCTTGTTTTTGTCTGACAGGAGTGGAGCCTGATGTGCTCTTCCTGCTGTTGTAACCCATCCACATCAAGGTTCCATGTGTCGTATGTTCTGAGGTGCTTTTCTGCTCACCATCGTTGTAAAGAGTGTTTAATTGAGGTACTGTGGCCTTCCGGTCAGCTCAAGCCACTGCCACGGATGCTTCATAGACCATTTTGTGTAAGCTCTAGACTACAGACTGTTGTATTTGAAATTCCCAGGAGATCAGCAGTTTCTGGAAAACAAGACATCAATAGTGGGTGGCACGGTGGTGTAGTGGTTAGCACTGTCGCCTCACAGCAAGAAGGTCCTGGGTTTGATCCCCAGGTGGAGCGGTCTGGGTCCTTTCTGTGTGGAGTCTGCATGTCCTCCCTGTGTCTGCGTGGGTTTCCTCCGGGTACTCCAGTTTCCTCCCACAGTCCAAAGACATGCATGTTAGGTTAAGTGATGTCTCTAAAATTGCCCCTAGTGTGTGTGTGTGTGTGTGTGTGCCCTGCGATGGATTGGCGCCCTGTCTAGGGTTGGTCCTGCCTTGCACCCTGTGCCGCCGGCTGGGCACCGGCTCTCTCGTGACCCTGGAAACAGGAATGAGCGGTTAAGATAATGATCTGCATGTATCTGCATGCTTTTTATGCCTTGCATTCTTGTCACATGATTGGCTGTCTCGATAATTGCATGAATGAGAACAAGAAAGTGTTCCTATTAAAATGATCGGTGAATGTTTACACATACAACATATACAACTTGCCTCAGAACCCCAGCACCAAACAAACCAGAACAATACACATCCAAGAACATAAGGACAATATTGCAGTAGGATCAAATGTGGGCAAAATGATGTACTGTATTACAGACACATCATCCTGTAGGTTGAAATAACTTATGAAAGGCATGAAATTAGTGCTGTCAAATTAACTAGTGCTGTTCGTTAACGCGTTAAATGATTAATCGCGATTTAAAAAATTTACGCAAATAAAAATTTTAACGCAGATTAAGACTTAGTTAAATTACACAATCCAGCATCATTGTCAGTGAACATTCCGAAATCAACCGTTACGTTACTCGTTTTAGGCTGCATTCCGAGTGCAGGTGTCCCTAATCTGTATCCCTGCTCCCTACACACTGCACAGGGTACAGAATCCCAAGAGCACTTCATAGGGAACTCTGTCACTAAAACGACTCTACTTGAAGCGCCCTGCAACGTCATCACCAGTGGACAGCCTCCTTGATTACATTGGTTGCTTTCTACAAGACAGCACTAGGCTGTATTTAGCATGATAAACAACACTGTTCAGACTCAGTTTATATGCTGTAGGCACTGTTGAAATAAATGTGACGAAACACCTATGAACCGTGGGTGATGTATTTGAACTTTTTAATGTATGTTTTGCTTGGAACGTAACTTTACTCTTCGGTTGTAATGTGTCGCGTTACTCTAATTGGCGAATCGATGAGTTTAATTAAACTCCAACTCTAATCAGTATATCAGATGAACGAAAGACAAAAAAAATCAATTTAAAACAACAGAAAAATAAATCATCGTTAATATTTCACTTTTATCAAATAAAGTGGATAACGAGGCAGCATTCAGCAGTCGTGTCTCTTTCATTTTCAGTGGTCCTACGATGCCAAAATGTGCGTTAAAACCGCGATTAACGCGCTTAAAAAAATGAATCGTGACAGCACTACATGAAATGTGCATTTGGTGTGCGTTTGGTGTGCATTAGACGCATCTGGCAACACGCGTAATCTCGTTTGTCACGAACTCGCGCGAGAACAAACGCGTCGCGGCCCTGCTCGCCTGCACTACAAGCTGCTGCTTAGCAGTAACAGTATCAGGTAAAAAAAAAAAACAAGTGCTGTTCACTTTGTGTAAACTGTTTGTGCTGTTGTTTATATAGCGCGACTCGTGTTCAGTGTTTCCGCTGATTAACAGTTGATGTGTAGTGAGAATCGGTTGAGTGGAGAGAAGACGCTTGTGTTTTGTTTTGCTGAAGGTGGAGGCTTGAGTGTTGTGGTTTAGCGGAAGGCCTTCATCATCACTGTGCTGCTCCTGTTGGGCTCAGTGCATTAACTAACTAACTAACTAACTAACTAACTCATGAACACAAACACACAAAGCTTTTAGATTTTTATGCTAGGAATTATTGAAGGGGTTTGTTTAAGATATTCGGTATTATCATCATTATTATGATTGTTATTTCATTATATTTATTATATTATTGATTATGGCGCTGTTCAGTTATAATGAAACTGAATCACAAGTCAGCACTTACTGAAGCTGTCTGCTGCTATAGAGAAGTGAAGTTAATAAGATCAGATGTTCAGTCTGGATCCAACCCAAAAGCTCCATGGCTTCAGTAGAAAGCAGCCAGTGATGCCATGTATTTGATTCACTTGCTCATTACGTGTCTTTATTCTTGCAGACCCCCAATGATGAGTTATGCTGAAAAGCCCGAGGACATAACTCGAGAGGAATGGATGGAAAAGCTCAACAACGTCCACGTTCAGCGGGCAGACATGAATCGGCTCATCATGAATTATCTGGTGACGGGTACGCCGTACTGTTTTGGTCAATTTACTGTTTATTATTTGGATTCGGAAACATATCCACTTACTGCTGTGTGTATTTTCCCCCAGAGGGTTTTAAAGAGGCAGCTGAGAAATTCAGACTGGAATCAGGAATCGAGCCAAGTGTGGATCTGGACTCACTAGATGAGAGGATAAAGATCAGAGAGATGATTCTGAAGGGCCAGATTCAGGAGGCCATTGCGCTGATCAACAGCCTGCATCCCGAACTTCTGGATACGAATCGCTACCTGTACTTCCATCTCCAGGTCAAAGACACAGTGGGAATTCTGATCGTACAGATGTGCTTCAGGCTTTTACGAACTTTAGAAATGAATTAAGTAAACACCGTGATCACACTGTAATTGCCAGAGCTTTGCACCCAAAATGACATTGCTGTAGGCTGGTTTTACCGTTAGTCATTTCTGTCATAAGCATTTTACTTCAGTTACTGATTTGCACATATCTGGTGTGTCTGTGTGTAAATGAAATATCACCTTCTGGTCTGTTCCGTGCGCAGCAGCAGCACCTGATCGAGTTAATTCGCCTGCGGGAGACCGAGGCGGCGCTGGAGTTCGCACAGACGCAGCTGGCCGAGCAGGGGGAGGAGAGTCGAGAGTGTCTGTCTGAGATGGAGCGCACGCTGGCACTGCTGGCCTTTGATAACCCCGAGGAGTCACCGTTTGGAGATCTCCTCAACATGATGCAGAGACAGAAGGTGACTTCAAATATTTCATTATCGTTCTCAAAGTGTTTTTTCACGAATTTTGGTACATTGGTGGAAATTGCAAACAGCCATTGTCAGCGTTATAATTATAAATAAAGTCCCTTGGAATCTACTGACAGTGTGAATAAAAATGGGTTCGATCGAAAGTTTAGAAATTAAACCTCTCTCACACCGCTCAAAAGCCAAAATGTTGCAGTACACAATGCATCAGAC
The DNA here is from genome assembly GCA_028566435.1 of Scorpiodoras heckelii. NCBI lineage: Eukaryota > Metazoa > Chordata > Actinopteri > Siluriformes > Doradidae > Scorpiodoras > Scorpiodoras heckelii. The sequence goes on along the minus strand of JAOVVH010000024.1, from coordinate 12,105,864 downwards.
TTTTTTTTTTTTTTGCTTTGTAAAATAAATATATATTTCTGCGGTCTGTGGAATTCGTTCTGCAGTTAAAGGTGTCCCTGATTTTAAAAAGTTTGAGAACCTCTGTTCTCTTAGATTTTGTTTAGTCTTCTGCTTGACAGCATTACATATTAGGGCATACCCTTAATGTGCTTTTTTGGTGATGGATTTATATAAGTAAACATTTAGAGATTTCAGTAGTCATGATAAAATGATCAGTAGTTACCCTGAAGGAAATAAATGCTGTGTTTCCTAAAGAGATGGCAATTTTTTAAATTTATTTTTTAATTGTTTTTAAAAATAAATTAAACTGTAAGGCTACAACCACTTCATTATTGAACTATTCACTGATGTCTTAATTGTTGTACACCATAAAAACTGGTATAGCAGTTAATACTTGGTAGGTCCCCCGTGGGATCTTAGAGGGAACGTTGCACAGCCCTTACGCTGATGTTTGTTGAGGCCCCTGCATTGAATTCCCATGTTAATTGATCGTGTGAAATGATTCCTGCCAGCTGACGCTGGTCACGTTCACCCACACTCTTTTTATGGTCACACTGCTGTCATAAGTTCAGAGGTTTTTCTGGAATTCTTGTAGTCACGTTACACCCTTGAAATGCTCATATGTGAAAACCCAAACTTTGTTTCTACCTCTGAAATGCTATGACCCATCTCACAAACTCCAACTATTAAACCGCGTTGAAAATCGCAAAATCGTGATAACTTGCCATTCTCATGACAGAAACAGCTCTAGAAGCTTCCATAGATGTCTATTGCTTTATATACACACTGGTGGATGCAGCCAATGACATGCATAGGTGGCGTTGCTACACTATATTGCCAAAAGTATTCGCTCATCTGCCTTAACACGCATATGAACTTGAGTGACATCCCATTCTTAATCCATAGGGTTTAATATGATCTCACCCTTTGCAGCTATAATTACTTCAACTCTTCTGGGAGGCTTTCCTCAAGGTTTTTGACCATTCTTCAACAAGCGCATTTGTGAGGTCAGACACTGATGTTGGATTAGAAGTCCTGACTCACAGTCTCCACTCTAATTCATCCCAAAGGTGTTCTATCAGGTTGAGGTCAGGACTCAAGTTCTTCCACACCAAACTCACTCATCATGTCTTTATAGACCTTGCTTTGTGCACTGGTGTGCAGTCATGTCGGAACAAGAAGAGGTCATCCCCAAACTGTTCCCACAAAGTTGGGAGCATGAAATTGACCAAAATCTCTTGGTATGCTGAAGCATTAAGAGTTCCTTTCACTGGAACTAAGGGG
>JAOVVH010000024.1:12051105-12064908 GCA_028566435.1 Scorpiodoras heckelii | reverse complement strand
AATTTTGTCAATGAGGAAATCACAAAAAGGACATTTGTTGGTATATTAGAAAAAATATTGTAATTTAAGTTGCATTTTTCTGTTATACAAGTCCTTATTTGATCTGATTGTGAACAAGATAAAAAATAAATGTCAAACTTGCTAAAAAACTTTACTGCAGTGGGGGTTGAATAATTTTGAACACAACTGTATCTAGCCAGCTAGCTGAGGAGCTTTAAACTAAATCGAGCTTCTTCAGGATCTATTTCCACTAGCAGTGCAAAAATAAACAGAACATTTGGCCATGTTTTGTCTCAAATGTCATTTACTCAATATTAATTTCTTGTTTATATAGCTGTTGTATAAAGGTAATGGGCAGCATGGTGGCACGGTGGGTAGCAACGTTGCCTCACAGCAAGAAGGTCCTGGGTTCAATCCCCAGGTGGGACTGGTCTGGGTCCTTTCTGTGTGGAGTCTGTATGTCCTCCCTGTGTGCCCGTGGATTTTCTCTGGGTACGCCGGTTTCCTCCTACAGTCTAAAAACATGCAAGTTAGGTGAATTGGAATACAAAATTACCCCATGACTGTGTTTGAATGTTGAACTTGTGTACTGTTGTGAGTGTGTGAATGGCTGTGTGTCTACCACCCAGTGTTGGATGGTGCTCTGTCCTGGGTGTTGTCCTCTCTCCCTTCCCCACACCCTATTCATTTCCCAAGGGGGCTGTGGTCTCCAGTTGAGAGTACGTTCTGTGCGATTGGCTGCAGCTTCTCACCGGTGTGTGATTGGTGTTAAAGTTGTATGCTGTATGTTATATTTTTCATAAAGGCGCTATATAAATGTAATGTTCAATATAGCACTTACAGTTCTGCAGATATACTGAATATCAGCATCCTGTACCAGCATGTCAATGCCCCTGTGCACAATGTACTTTATAAGTCGGTGTGTATTTGAGCATTTAATTGTGTGTATCACTTATTTGAGTATAGGATTATAATGATCTTAATTGTCCTGTATTGTATTTTATTTGTAAGTATTTTGTAAAGCACTTTGTGAGTCACTCTGGAAAAGTGCTATTTAAATAAAGTTTTACTTACTTACTTACAATGTGAAGTCCATAGAGACATGGGATGCATTCTGAGAGCAAGGGTCCCTAAGCTGTTTCCCTTTCTCCCTACACACTACACAGGGTACAGAACCACAAGGGATCTTCACAGGTACCTGTGTTACAACGGCTCCATTTTGAACACCCTGCAACGTCATCAACAGCAGACAGTATCAGGATTGCACCTTTTTTGTGTTCTACAAGACAGCAGTTGGTTATATTTAGCATGATAAATCAAACAACACTGTTCAAACTAATTTTTAATGCTGTAGGCACTTTTGAAATAAATGTGATGAAATGTCTTTGAACTGTGGGTGATGTATTTTAACCTTTTAATGTATGTTGTGATTGTTGTTTAACTTCTCATGTACAGTGCTCTGATCTCTTGTGCTGAATGGTCTCGTGCTGAATGTTAGGATGTCCTAGATGGTTAGCTAGGCAACGTACCATTCAGAGTCTATTTCACAGTGCACTAACCACCGAATGGAACATAGCAATGGTGTGCTGAGGATGGTGGGGAAGAATTCAAGTGGCCTGCACCTCAGACATACAGAACACCTTTGGGATGCGCTTGAATGTGAACTGTGTATCAGTCCTCCTCACCTGACATCACTGCCTGACCTCATTAATGCACTTATAGCTGAAGGGGGTGTTGGTGGGGTGTCTAACTCTAATGGCATGTTCAACAAGCACATATGGGTGTGATGGTCGGATGTCCAAAAACCTTTGCCATACATTGTATGTTAAAAAACTAAACACATAGTGGTGCGTAATATGACTGCTATCATATGAAGTGCGAGAAAGAGCAAGAATGAAGTGAAATGAAATGTGTCAGTTACAGCACCACCTATGGATGAAATGTCATGAAATGTGCAGTGCATCAAAAGAATGTGGTAGTGATGCAGGCTAGAGATGTTGGCTAGTGAAATGCTAGATTTTTGCTTTGAACATTATTCACTAGGTGGCGCTACGCCACAAATGAATCATAATGTGCTAGGGTAATGTGCCTCCTAGAGGCCAAAGTGCCATAAAAATGTCAGAATATCTGGCAAAATGGTTTTTGAGCTACTGCTCTGAGCTTACCCCAATTCAGGGGGTGTTAGCATGAAGGGAAATGCACACCTAAGCACACAACCCTTATATTCCATATCAAGTATCTGAGGCTACAACAATTCCAAGTTTCATGTAGTATGTGGTCAGTGCCGGAGCCAGAACATTTTTATAGGGGTGGCCAGGCTGGGACCATTACTTATTAAATTGTCTTCTTTTCCTAGGACAAATCGCTGTAAGCCAAAATATCAAATTACCTATCAATATACGTAATTATTATTCACTCACGAAAATTAATACAGCCAGTGCACAGGTTGTGCAAAATGTGAAGGACTGACCAAGACAAAACTATACGCCAAGTAAGTTTTGGAAGTTGGCAACACTTCTAACATAATCAACTTTACAACTGTACAGTTAAGTAAAATATTCAAAAGTCAACATAGTTATTTCTTCTTTGATAAAAGGTTACCTGCCGTCGGCACAGAATGCCGAAGTCTCTCTCCTCGGTCTGCAAGTATATGCGTCAGTACGTGAAAAGCAACAGCTAAAGGTTCGGCGTGTAAGTGTGAGTTGTACCATTATTATGGGCCTGCATAGGAACCGCAGCTGTAAAGAAAGTTCCTACTGAAACCGTGTTATGCCACATAACTGTTTTGGGGTGGCCGGAGAGATCCACAAACAGTGATCATGGGTGGCCATGGCCACCCTTGGTCACCCCTTGGCTCCGCCAGTGTATGTGATATTGTTAACCAAATAATCTGTGAAAGAATTCAACAATAACAGTTGTTCAGCAGTCTGTGTCACCAAGCAATAGTTATAACTGCTACTGCTAATTCATGCTGTTCCAGCAATGGAAGAAACCAAAAGCAACAGTGACTTTCCTGACCTCAGAATATACAAACCAACTAAACCAGTCGTCCCCACAAAGACTCCCTGAAGGAAGAATAACGACAACAATGTAGTTACAAATTTGCCAGATGGCATGACGATGGAGCATTCATGTTAGTATTTGACTTGCTGCCTAGCCAGTTTATGCTAGCTGCTGGAACTGGAGCTAGTCCAACCTGCTTGAGGAAAAAAGGGTAATTAGGCTAACCTAATTAAATATAACCAGGTAATGTTAGCACATTAGCAAACCTTACCGCAACGTGCTTTAAATTAGATTGAAATCTTGCCTTCTAAGGAGGCAAAGGAGATGCCTCATTTTATATCTTGTCTTTGCTTAATCCGCCATATTTAATCATTTTACTGAGGCAGGGCCACGGATGCGCAGTTCTATGCTGCAGGCTTGTCACTTATCCATCATGCACACAGATAGGTATATCACTAATTACATCGTGCAGCATGAGAAGGTCACAGCACATGATGAATTGGCATGAATTTTGATAGTTTTTCTATAATGATGTAAAATATATAATGATGAATGTTAAATTGAAAGACTTGATGCTAACCTGGGAATATCTGGGTGATGTGTAGCATACAGTCATTGGCAGAATGAGAGAATAAGAGAAATTTGAGATTTGTTGCAAGTATTTACAAGGTATACATAAAAAGTATTCAATTTTCAGCTTCAACAATGCTCAAGTAAAGTATAAAATATAAAAGATTAATACTTATGTAGTAACAAAGCAAGTATTTTCCACCCTAACTTGTGATTGAGAACTGCAGGACAACCTAGTATAGGAGGCAGGACTAATCACGGAGGACGAAGTGGAATTTGTTGGAAGTTTCTTAAAGTTTACTTATAGAATGCAGGTCTAGGTTTTAGATGTACAAGGGGGAGTCAAAAATTATCTGCACTCTGGCTGTAGAATTTATTTTAACTTTCAGAAAAGATAAATACATAACTTTTCGACATAACCTCCCTGCTTTTCAATACACTTTGTCCACTTGTCAACAAGCTTTCGTATTCCCTCATGAAAAAATGTTTTAGGCTGAGCCACAAATGCACTGCTGTCTTCACCTCTTCATCAGACGTGAATCATCGTCCCTGTAGGGCTTCTTTCAGAGGACCAAACAGGTGATTGTCTGATGGGGTGAGATCAGGACTAAAGGGAGGACACTTATTTGTGACAAAACACTTTCTCCATACTGTGCACAAAGTCTTTGATAAATATTGACAACAAACACACTTTCAGACCACAAAAAATGAATCACTGCACAGTGATCTTCTTTCCTGCAAATCACAAGTCGGGAAGCCATTGTTTCTCACACCGCAGTCACAAATAAACTGATGTCACACACTCAAACCTGCACAGCTGTGACAGCAACCCCATGCAGAAAGCGCTGATAAGACAGTGCGGCCAACAAAAGTTTTAACACAACTGGAATGTGGTTAATTTTTGACTCACCCTTGTGCTATACATCTATCTATAGATGTCCTGTATGACATGTGACATTTATAGTGACATCAACTTTGAAGCATTTGCCAAGTGAGCTTTGATCCCTATCCTGTTTAAAAGTCTGGGTTCACCACTGGTTATTGTTTATTAATTGTTTAGAATTTAACAGTCTGGATAATTTTGGCTTGTCCTTGTGAAAATTTGATTATGACACGTTGTTGTAGTAATCTTAAATTAGAATCCTAGAACGCTCTTACAGACTCAGTTTATTACCTAAAAGTTGTATGATTATTGTTGTAACTGGATGCATATATGCAAAAGGTACACAGACAAGCCTGTGCAGCAGGAGTGTAGATACACGTCAATTCCACTCTACACCATCAGCAGACAGATCTGACATTTCAGGAGAGCATTAACTTCAGCACCTAATGCAAACAGCTTTGGAACATGCAGCTCAAAACCAGTGCCATGCATATCTACATCCAAAACCACACACAACCCCACAAATCCAGTGCCTCCTGAGACGACTCGTCATCATACCCCAAAAGCCAACTCCAAACATTTCAGCTCAACAATATTCTCCCTTCTCTGTTTCTCTCACACACTCACACACATACAGAAGCACACATACATGCATGTTTTTCTCTCACGTTTTTTTCCCCCTCCTAGTTGCATGGTGAGGCCAGATGTCCAGGTTGACATAGCGCTTAAGGCGTTTGACTCGATAAAAAAAGCGGCAGGGCCGTGGGTAAAGGGGGATTAAAACAGGGCCCGAGGCGCTGCTGCTAGATTGAAAACATCCTGGCCTGCTTTGTATGGAGATTTGCATACATCGGCCCTGCGCAGTGCCGGCCCATCTGCTGGAGTGCATTGTCCCCAAACAACAAAGTGTGTTTAAATATTTCACATCTCCATCTACAGGGAGGGAGAGAGACACACAGAGTGAGCAAGGGGAAGAGAAGAAAGAGAGGATGATTTGGCAGGTCTTTGAATGTGAATAGATCCCAAATGTGCATCAGTGCCTGAGTAAACACCACTCGTCACAGGCCAGGGTGAGGGAGAGCTCCGGATCCCTTATTTTCTGCTTTTGCTCTAATATGAGGAGAGATGAATGACAGAAACAAGTAGTGAGAAGGAAACGTGTTTGAACATCCATTGCACATTAGCGTTAACAGGTTTATCCTTATCCTTAACATGAAAACTCTGCCTGTTATTTAAGTAAACACCATGTAAGTGAATATATACCTGATATACAATGTAAATAAACACATACAGTATTAAAAGATACTGCAAGTCAAGTGTCTTTTAGTGAAACTTTTATGGCAGAAGGTAATTATGAGGTGAACCGAAATAAAAAGGATTGAAATTTTAAAGTTCATTTAAATCTTGTGTGTTTTATTATGCAATTATCACCATGCATAATCACACACCTATTGTTTTTAATGAACACATACAGGTTAGTTTTATATAATAAATCTAATAAATATGACCTGCATTTACTTTCATGAGATAAAAATACCAAATATGATCACCCGAGTGGTAGCTCTGTCCTCTTCATCTTCATATCAGCAGTGCATGCAGTACACCAGAAATACACACGTTGTATATTTTAAGTGTCTTAGTGTATAGAAACATAAAATCTGTTTTACAAACTGCATCAAGATTCACTGCACTGGCACTGATATTAATTCATCCTAAAGCCCTAATCTCTCTTTATAGTATTAATTTCCTAACTCAGACTGGATATGACATTTAAAGCCATTGTAAAACAAGATAATTACTGCAGTGTACTCATCAGTAGCCCCTGAGTTAAAGACATAAAACTTAGCAGATCAAGATAGAGCGAATGAAAGAGAAGGAGGAGGAGGAGGGTAGGATATTAAAAATGGTATGAAACATGATCTGATGACAGGCTGTGTGTAATCGAAAGTGACCTTGTCTTGTCGGTGGTAATAGCAAGGCGAGTGATGGTAGAACGAGTGCACCTCTTTCAGCTAATGAGCATTTGCCTGCTAAACTCAACCTTCAGGGCAGGGCTGCCTGTTAGGTCATTTTTTAAACGTCTCCAAAAGTCACCAGTGTTTTCACAGCTTAAGACTAACCCAGTGCTCTTTTTAAGAACAACTAATAAAGTAATATTGTGCTGCTATTTCGCAGATATTTTCCAACAGCAGCTCTGCTTAAGGTACAAGTCAGTGATGGACGAGTGGGCCGATGTCCTGGCACTGTCCCCAACGCCAATCTCACACCAAATGCGCACACACACGTACAGTGGAGATGGACGTTGGGAAAGTGTGGACTGAACGGGGGAGGATTTTTGGAACACAAAGCCTGGTCAAGCTGTCTGCTCAATAAGACGTCCAAGAACACAAAAATACAGAGAAAATTCCTAACTGCCGTCATGACAGGCCATCAGGAGCTACACGATTCAGCAGAGGAAATACATTCTTTGGGTGGGTTTTTTAGGATAATTAAAAGATAATTGTATACTTTGCTGGCAAAATAAGTGTATTTGTTGTAACACAAAGCCAGCGAGTGAATCTGCAGTTACTTACACGTGCGACATACACTAACCTTATATAACCTGGATTAGCTGCAACAGAGGGCCATTATTTAAAAGCCATTACTGAGGGTGATGGTGGGGGATAGAGAGAAGTGAGAGAGAGAGAGAGAGAGAGAGAGAGAGAGAGAGAGAGAGAAGGAATGTGGTGAATCTGTGGTACACTGACTAAGTGACTTGGACTCCGAAAAAATCTAAGAGGCAGCACAATCAGACTAATGGTGTCCATTAGCTAAGAGTCCAAATGTTCAGCCTTTGACTTTAAGATTCGAAAAAATAAATATGCTGCACAGAGCAGAGTAATTAAACCAATCCCCTTAAATCACAGCATATTTGAGTGTATTTAACATCTCTTCTGTTAAATGTCACTTTGCAGATTAAATCATCTAGGACACTAAGTTGGCGTTCTGTGTGTTTGTGTGTGAGCACATACATTTGGCTGGATGCCCCCCAATAAATAATTTTGTCCCTGTTTTATGATTCACAATAATGCACACAAGTGTAGGCGACTCTATAGGCAACACATACACCCCCATGCGCACACACACACACACACAAACACACACACACACACACACACACACACACACACACACAGTCTGAGCAGGACACTAGGGGCTGTCAGTAGGAGGCCTGAGCTGATGGACATTCTGGTTATGCAACGCAGTGATCGCAGCCATGAGAGACAGGTGGCCCACCACACTGTGTGTAGGTGTGCGTGAGAGAGTGGGGGGTGACTGAAAGAGAGAAAGATAGAGAGACAGTGGCTCAAAAGATAAGTAGGATGGACTGACCATGTAAAGAAAAGTATGAGTCTTCAGAAGATACAGACATATGGGTAAAGACATTAAACATCATTAAACTCAGCCTTGATCACAACATTCATACTTGTTCATCTGTAAAATTGCTACAGTGCAGTAATTTATAATAGATTTTAAATTGTGACTGACTGCTAAAATGTCATAGTAGAGAACCGACTGTGAGGACGTTGGCTATTTAAAGTCTGTTTTCATTGGCTTGAGACCTGTGTTTAGATTCCATATCCATTTTGACTTTATTCCTTATGAAACACAGTGTCAGTGTGAAGCGCTTGACTGATTTATACAACAGCCAACAGAGTTCAAACTTGACAGTAGCTTAGCAAACTGGCTAAATATGGAGAACATTGAAGAGTTTTGCAACAAATTTTTTTTCAAGGAATTCTCACTACCACCTCAGTCTGAGGTTTGTTTGTTTTTGGTTTATTTAACTTATTTCACTTATGGCTTATGGCTATTCATGACGTGAACAAGGTTACATTGATACACATGATTCATCAGTCATGAGCAATTCTGTATCTCCAGTTCATCTAAATTACATGTCTTTGGACTGTGGGAGGAAACCAGAGTACCCGAAGTAAACCCATGTGGAGGCCATGCAGACCCCACACAGAAAGGACACAGACCGCTCCAACTGGGATTGAACTAAGGACCTTCTTGCTGCTAGGCGATGGTTCTAGCCACCGTACCACCCCCACTGTCTGAGGTAGCAACACATTCCAGCAGTGAACAACCCCAAAGTTGTTTTCTCAGCTGAAAAGGTCTCATCTCTTACCTGTGAACTTACACAAATTTCACATACTTCAAAATGAAAAGGCAATGACAAACCATAATTACTGCTAACAAGCTGTAGAGCAAGACCTGCCCACAGGGGCAGAGCATTAAATAAAATTTATAATAATTTTTAGATAAAAAATTCAACCACCAAAGTTCATTAGTTCAATTTGATATAAGAGAATTTTCCAATTTTCAAAATTTTCCCACATGACATGAATGCAGCATGACCCTGTGCTTGGCTACATGCTGCTTGCTAACCATTAGGCTTTGTTAGCAGACCAAGTTAGAGCTACACTGCCCTGTCTCTCAGCTTGACTCCTGTGTTAATGGTTGCCAGGTCTCAGGAAATTTTACAGCAAAGGTATATCTAAAAAACCTGCATGAATTGACATGAAACGAGCCCATAGATTTTAGAAATAGAAACGGGGAGATGCATTTCCTCCACTTGTGTGGAAAATTCAACAAGGTTTTTTTGTAGTATCTACAATACACCTTTTTTTTAAAAATCAATTTATGATTTTATGTACACTTCATAATTTCCCTTTTCCCTCTATCAGTCTTTGCAATATAGTTTACAACAGAAATAGTTCTGTACATCATAAATGATGTCTTTACTTCACTTTTCCATCATTTGCCATAGCCAGTGTTTTTGGAAATTGATTAGATTTCATTTTGATTTGCTTTAAAACGACATCTTGGTAGCTGAGAAATATTTTTAACGAGCCCCAAAATGCCACCCACAAGTGTGTTCCAAAACTATCCCAGTTTGGCATTGCGAAAAAGCAAACCCTGGCAACTCTGCCTGCCTCTGAAGTCCTATTATATTTGACAACTAAACCTCACAAGAACACTCCCTTTCCAAGTGTTTAATAGGCTAATGGTAGATTATAGCACTTCCTGTAAACTGACTGCAAACATGCCTTATGCAGCAGAGTCTAGTTATGACTTTGTGGGACGAGAATCTGGCACTGTCTGTTATTTGCATGATTAAGAGATGCGAAGCAGCCTCATATATCTGACATTAACAACAAGGGGGAGGTGGAAGGACAGAAATTGAATATTCCAGATTTGTTTAAGCTCTGACTCAATCACCATGCAGCCAGATAAAGGCTTTGAGCTTGTGCAGTGCTTCGATTATGTTCTTCTTCTGAGTCCATGGATATTAATGTGAAAAGACATCACTTTTCTGATAAAACTGTCCAGGATTGTGTTAGTACAAATAAAACTACCTACAGCTGATAAGCAAGACAATTACATTGCAGGGTGAATCTACACAGCAGGGCTTCTTTACATATACAACTTTTCCACCAATGCAAAGAAGGTGCCAGTTCTGGGTTGGTGCTAGTACTGGTTCAGAGTTGGTTCAACCTGCAAACCATCTAAGAAATGGTTTGCTTTTCCACGGGCTAGAGAGCCACCTCAGAGCCACCTCATTACATCACTGCATATGGCTGTATATCATCGCTGTCCAAAAAACCCCCATGTTTCTTCATTTTTTTCAATTTTCATTTTTCTATATCATTCAAACACAGCAGCTGCCCTTAATGTCATGTGAACATTTCACGATGGATGGACCAACAGAAATTATTCAAAATGCCTCGGAATAAAATCTTTTTAAATGAACTTACATTAAAATTAAAGAATGTTTTAACCATCTCCTGTAAAGTTGCAATTTTGAAGGTACTTGTTTTTCTTAGGACAGCAACAATATGCTTTCTCAGCAATGCTAGCACCAAGCACAACAGCAACAATGACAAGTTGCATTGTCTCATTACATGGACATAGCAGGTTCAATTTCATGTACATTCTTTGACAAAAATGGTGGTTACAAAGATTTGGTTGGTCTAACTGGTCATGATAATCCCAACCCTGGGCTGGGCCAGGGTGAAGTTTGCATGTTCTCACTGTGTCTGCCTGGGTTTCCTCCAGGAGCCCAAGACATGCCAAGTCAGGTGAAATTGCGATACTAAATTTCCCCTAGGTGTGAGTAAGTGTAAATATGTCAGCCCTGCAATAGGCTGGCATCCTCCCCAGGGTGCTTCCCCACACTGTAAAAAAAATATTTTTACAGTTTTTCAACAGTAAAATTTACAGTTTTTCCTTGTATTTCAAAATGACAGTAAGTTACATTATAATTACAAGAATAAACTGTTTATTAAAATAAATATTAAATATTAAAATATTAAAATATAAATATTAAAATCTGTATTAAATGGAATACATTAAACATCTGTTTTTTAACAGCTTTTAGATGAGACTTTTAACAAAACTAACTAAAAATACAGTATTCTTTATTGAAAAAAGTAGCAGCATTTTCTGTAATTTACATGATATAAGAGTACAGTTAATCTACATGTATGGAAATAAAATGCTTTTATTTCAAAAGTTCATTAATGCATTTAAATAAAAAAAGATTTGACAGATTTTTTTCGCAACACTTACTAAATTAACTCTGAGAGTTCATTTAAATTTGGGCTTTAGGGATATAAAATTTTATACTTTTTTGTTAGGGATAAAACTGTAAAACAGTCTTAGATTTATAGTACTTCTAATAATGCTGTCAACAGCTAAGAAACGTTTTAGTGCTTAATACAACAACCTTCAATCCCCATAAAGGATATGGAAAAAGTGCCGTTGAGCAACATGTGTGATCGCCATGCAATGTTTTCATATTACCTAAGCTTTCTTTTTCGTTTTTTGTTTTTCTTAAAAATTGGTTTTAATTTTAGATGTTAACTATGGTAAAGATAATTACTGTTTTTTACATTTTTTTACAGACATTTTCTGTTACCCCTTGCTTCCAGAAAATTGCCCCCTTTTTTTTACTATTTTTTTTTTTTTTACTGTGTAGGCCCTCTGCCCAATGAGCACTAGGATAGGCTCTAGCACCACCCACGACCCAGTAGTAGGATAAGCAGCTTAGATAATGAATGAATGAATCTCACCTCTCAGCCCCTGACATAAACAGTTCTTGGTTGTAGACCAGCAAATTGTTGGTGCCACTCTGGAATCAGTTTTCCTAGCCAAGAGCTGATTCATTGGCTGTCAAAAACATTAAGAACTGGTTCAAGATTAGGCACCAGTTCTGAACCGGGCCTGGAACCAACTCAGTGGAAAAAGGGTCATAGAAAAACTACTGCATTGCACAGGCACATTTACACTGAGCGGCCACACTCAAAGTTTAAAGAGAAAAATGGGTCAGACTTGGGCATTAAGTGCAATCGTTAGGGTATCCATTCAGAATCATCCTCAGCAGCAGAGTGTAAGTCTTGCCTTCTATGTGCACTCTCCACCATCCTCTTATTCAAAATACATGACCACCTTAAGACATACTACCTGCATTAATTCAGTCCTGGAAACTGGAGGAAGTTATCTGAATACACTGTAAACAATCATATACATAGTAACACAGCATATAATACAAGCTAAATACAGGATACTTGCAATTTCTTTCTTGCCACAGCATGATCATTCTGCCTTCATACTACTGTGCAGCGAGTCACAAGATTGTGATCTCTGACCTTTCCAAGTCAGGGCACACATACTTGTGTACACAGACTCACAACTACAACCTTAAATGCATCAGCAAGAAAAGATGCACATCTATACACTTAAGTACCAGAAAAACTGGAAAATACATAGCAATGCCACCAATGCATGTCATTGGTTGCATCTGCCCATACGTATATAAAGTGATAGACAACTATAGAAGCTTCCAGAGTTGTTTACGCTGTGAGAATGGCAAGTTATCACGATTTTGCCATTTTCAACATGGTTTAATAGTTGGAGCTCGTGAGATGAGATGGGTCATAGCATTTTGGAGTTAGAAGCAAAGTTTGGATTTTCATGTATGATCATTTCAAGGATGTACCATGACTACAAGAACTCCTTCAAAACTTCGAACTTACGACAGCATGGTGGCCATAAAAAGACTCGTCGGCTGACAAGAATCGTTTAGTTGAATCAGAATTCAATGCTGGGGCCTCAAAAAACATCAGCGTGAGGACTGTGCAACGTTCCCTCCAAGATCCCTTAGGGGACCTACCAAGTATTAACTGCTATACTGGTTTTTCTGGTACTTAATGCATAATAATGCAATCATAATGCAAATGTCCAATTTACATTTGACCAACCCTAGAAAGCGAAACATTACACAATATGAAAGAGGACAAGTAGACACAAGATGTGTGCTCCTGTTCCCATAGATGGGCAATGTAAAATATGAGTGGTAAACATTTGTATGGACAGATGTGGATTAATGTTCATCTTTCCCTCATGCAGAAGATTAAAGCTGATTTAGTGCTAACAGGGTTTAGGCTTCTATGATTACACATACAGACAGCAGAGAGGAGGGCTTGAATAGATAACATAAAGGAAAAAGGTAAGTTGGAAAGAACAAATGGATCTGGAATATAATATTTGTGTGCTAAAATGAGATTAAGCAATAGAGAGGCTGTATAGAATTCAGGTCCATGAGTGGACCATTCTGTGGCAGATGAGTGGTGGGGGCATTAGTGGTGTAAGAGTGTCCATGTCTGAGAGAGAGGGAGTGTGCGAGTGTGTGAGTGTGTGAGTGTGTGCGTGCTTCTGTCTAAGGGGGTGTGATAGTGCTACAGGAGCTTGGCTGAATTTGCAGTTGATAACGAACATTTAATGCAAGTCTGGAAAATTGAATACGGTCACCATCTGCTCTGTGCCTGACTGCTTTCTGAGGACGATTCTACAGCCAAGCAGGAGAGAGAGAGAGAGAGAGAGATAGAGAGAGAGAGAGAGAGAGAGAGAGAAAGAGAGACAGAGATTTTGAGATTCATCATCATCTCAGGATCATCACAGCCAGCTCTGCTAGCCTTATTTTTCCTTGGAACTAATTTGGCCATCCTTAACAATTAATTTGACAAACAGGCTCTTTTCTTTATTACACTCCTTCAATGAAAATCATATTTGAAATAAGATTCATAAAACATCCATAAAAGAAGGAAATGACCTAATCTTTCAAAATGCAAATGCCATTCCCTTTGAATAATTTTCAGTTGCAGAGGAGGTTTGATGAGTTACTTTCACACATACATTACTTAGAAAATTTCAGGCACAAATTACAGATAAGATAAGATAAGATAAGATAAGATAAGATAAGATAAGATAAGATAAGATAAGATAAGATAAGATAAGATAAG
>JAOVVH010000024.1:11964656-11979519 GCA_028566435.1 Scorpiodoras heckelii | reverse complement strand
ACATACACATACCCCTACTGCTGACAGACACCTGTACAAAGACATTCATCTCTGTATTTTTATATAGAGATTTCCTTAAAAGATCCCATCACCATATATGCACACTACCTCACTGAAGTGTTTGCAGCTAATGGGACACTTTGCAATCAATATGACTTCAAGTCACACCTGTGAACCTGTGATTGCCTTACATACCATGTAACATGATAACAGAAAGCTTCAGTAGCTACAGTAGTGAAACAAAAAATTGCTCAGGATATCAGTGCTATAAAAGTCATTGTCTGAATTGAACTCAGTTGAATAGGGAATGAAGCATATAAGACACAGTGTTAATACTACCCCTAACTCAACCCTATAACCCTAGTTAGCTGTTAGATTTACAGTCTTATTAAATTGAGAAAATACAAAAATAAATGCTAAAATGTGGATTCAAAGACATTTGCCAGCTGGGTCACTGTACATGAAGTTAGAAACTATAATTAAAGGTGAAAGGTTGAAGAAAATGCTTGGCAGGCATGTTATTTAAACATCAAATATTACTGTCCTCAGCTTTACAGTAAGCTAAACAATGTTGTAATGTACTGTCCACTGCAAAGCATTTCACAGCAACAAGTCATTTACGCTGTATGTTTTACACACACACACACACACATTATTATCTGTATAAGGAAATATTTTTTAATGTGACTAATTAATGCTTTGCCTACCCTTAAATGCAACTCTAACCTTATCCTCATGGCTATTAGTTTTCAAACAATAGCTGCAGTTTTTGTAAAGCAGTCTTTCTAGTTAGGAGTAAAACCAAAATATTTATTCATCTTTCTGAAAGTGCTAAGAATAAACTGTGTTTGAAAAAAAAATCACACCCAGGAGGTCATATGAAATAATGCGTGTGCCCTAAAAATGAGCTTCTCAACACGTAACCCTTTTCGAGTTCATGATGGAAAATCTGCTCGTCAATTTTTTTGGCAAATAAGGAGTGTTTCGGGTTGGTTCAGTCAGACGTGTAGGCAGATGAGGGTGGGAGGGAGGGGTTCTCCATGGCCCTGGGTTTTCTTTAACCACATTACAATGAAAAGAACACGAGGCAGAGACGCACATCGTCGTTAACCTCTGCCTCCAGATAAATCAGCGCGCTCACACACGCATTAGCCTGATTTTGCAAGCACTCCCCTTCACAGAGCCGTGCGCCCACCACGCCGCAAGATAAACGATGAAGGGGGCATAATTGGGCACACTGAACACTTTTAAACTCCCCTGTACATCTTCCATCATTCGTTTGCTCTTCTTTTAGCTCAGGTTCTGTTAATTGGGGCGCTTTCACCTCTGTCTTTCGCTAGTCTTGCATCTTATCTTGTGTCTATCACCAAAACTAGTGTATCTACTGTGTCTTTTAATTGGCAGGAGCTTTAAGTCAGGTTCTTATTAGGATAGGTTAATAATCACTGTAAAAAAAACTTTTGAAGAGACGTAAAGTAACAAATGTTTGAGCACATTTAACAAATGTTAATCAAATGAGCGAGGCTCATGTTTGCAGTTTCTTCAGATTTTCAGAAATTAAATCCCTTTTTTTTTTTTTTTTTTTACTTTAAACACAAATCCAGAAAGTCAAACCCCATGCACTAAAAAGCGTCTTTTCTGGGAAAAGCAAACAATTTACTTTACTTTTATAATGAAAATTGTTTTCCAAAACATACACAAATCAGATCAAATGGATAAGCACTCCTGATTCACGTGACTACAAATGCTGGCTTATTTTTACTCAATTCTTGGACTAAGCTTGTTGTGTCAGGTATTTGAACCAACCTGACCCAAATAATGGAGAACATAGCATGCTGAACCTGAACAAACTGGACCTGAGAGGGGACATTCAAGATGTTCAAGAACGTTCAACAGTGAAGCTTCATTTTCAGGAATTTTCCACCGAGCCTGTCAAGACACAGTGGTAACAAGAGAAAGCCAGAAGAAATCAGCTGCATCTCTAAGACATGTATGTCTGTGTTCACATAATGTATAATTTTTTTTCACTTAATTTACAATTTTGTTGGACCATTCAATATTATATTTCTGTAGATGTTATATAGGCATAATGTGTAGTTTGGCTTGATATCCAGTGTTACAGTTAAACCTACAGTCGGTTAGACAAGAGATGGTGAGACAAGAACAAAACACTTAGCTGATGTCTTAGTAGGTATCATTAAAAAGGATGGACCTTTCAGTTTGATGCCAGTTATTGGCTCCAGAAATATACCAGCAGAACAAAACAGGTTAGTTTGGAGTTCCACTTTGTTTAAAGCATTTTATTAACAAATTTTTTCTTCACCCTGATGACACACGAATGCATGAATACATGATTTTTGGATTCATAGCTAACACAATTTATACATCAAATTACACGAATGCCATAATTGGATGAATGAAGACGCATGTGTTCAAGATGAAGTGACGTGAAAGACCTTCTGCCATCTCTGCACGTGGTCAGGAGGCATGGCAACATATTGCACGTCACACCGGAAGGTAAGCAGCGGGCCCAGGGTGGCTCCAGCCATCTGTCAGTGTTATGCCCCACTCTCACCCCTCCGATCTGCATCTCTTACTTGGTGTGCGCGAGGCACGTTCCAAAATTTCACACCAGCTTGCGAGAAAAGAGTGCTAGGTTAGGTAATTGGGAATAATGTGGGAAGAAGAGTGACTCTATATTTGAGTGGACTGTAAATCAGTGTGTGATTTCTGTGAGGCATAGTGAATGTGAATGTAAACACTTTATATTGGCTGTAGCTGTCATTAACATTTAACCAGCATGCAGTTTTGCAGTGATTGCTAGAAATGTGGATTGAAAACACAAGCTAATCTGTGCTCCTATACATAAAACTCTTAATCCAGACAGGTGAAAACCTTGCCAATCAATTACATTCCAGGGAGAAAGAAATTCTTCTCCTTTAATTCTGCATTCTTATTTATCTGTGCCTAAATAACAATTGTGATGTCCTCACCAACTTCAATAAGCAAAAAACACAACAGATTTCAATATGTAGTTGTTTTTTTCCAAAAGCAAACCAACGTTCAGAAAGCAGGTGGGAAACAAATATTTACACATTATAATTCAGCAACAGTAACTAGAAGTACACGTTTTCTGTAGAAGTTTATCTCACATCATTTTAGAGACATTCTGGCCCATGCTTCTTTACAACATTATTTCATCTCATTGATGTTAGAGGGAATTCATTTATGTACAGCCCTCTTAAGATCTCACCACTGCATCTCAATAGGCTTGAGGTTTGGACTTTGACTGAGTCATTCCCACACCTTGATTTTTTTTTCTTTTTTCAGCCATTCAGATGTTGATTTGCTTGTGTGTTTGGGATCATTGTCCTGTTGCATGACTCAATTTTCACCCAGCTTAAGTTGCTAAAAAGATGGCCTCACTTTCATGTCAAGAATATTCCCTTATGAAGTGGAGTCTCCTCTCCACCACCATGCTTGACAGTTTGCATGGGGTATTTGGAGTGATATGCCATGTTTAGTTTCCTCTAAACATGGCATTATGCACAATGACCAGAAATCTCCAATTTGCTCTCATCAGTCCAAAAAATATTTTTACAAAATTTTTATGATTTGTTCACGTGGAAATTTGCAAATCTAATTTGTCTCTTTTAAGTTTTATATTGTTCAGTCTTTTTCTGAGTGTTCTGGCATGATCATTTAATGTGTTTATATGGTGGTATGCACATATTGTAGCTCTTGGGTTTAGCTGTATATGTCAGAGCATTGGTTGGTTTGAGTATTCCAGAAACTTCTCATCTCCTGGGATTTTCATGCACAAGAGTTCCTTGAGTTTATACAGAATGGTATGAAAAACAAAAACAGTCTGGTCATTCTCCTCTGATCTCTTTCATCAACAAGGTTTTTCAGCCTGCACACCTTCCTCCAAGTTGGTAGAGTTCAATTCACTCTGCAGTTTTCCTGTGACAGACCTGAACTTTAAGCATAGTCCACATATTTGGGATAGAGTTAAGGTCAGGACTTTGGCAGGATGGGCAGCAAAATCATGATGCTACCACCACCATGCTTAATAGTTAGTACAGTGTAATTAAGTTTGAATGCCTCACTTTTACTCCTCCAAACATACCTGTGGTCACTGTGACTAAACAGCTAAAACTTTGTCTCATCTGACCATAAAACCTTCCTCCAGAAGGGCATGTGCTGTACCTGAGCTTAAAGATGTTGATTCTGGAGCAGAGATGTCTTACTTGGATGGCAGCCTCACAGTCCAATGTGCAATGTAAAACTTGCATGACTGTAGACAGTGATACTGGTGTTCCATCAGCTGCTATTTCATGGTAGGCCTGTGCCTTGGTGGTTGTTCTGTAGTTCCTGACCATCTGAACCATTTTCCTCTCAGCTGAGGTTGACTGTTTTGGTCTTCTTCCAGACATTGGCAAAGTGGCTACACCTCCAAATCACTTGTACTTACACACAGTTGTTTGAAGTGATGATCTTGGAATCTGCAGTTGTTTAGAAATGGCTCTGAGAGAGATTACTGACATGTGTGAATCTATGATAATCTTTCTCATATCTGCTCTGAACTCCTTGGACTTTCCCATTGTATTGTGATGGTCAAGGGGCAGTCGTGGTCTTGTGGTTAGGGTGTCTTCCCCATGATTGGAATGTCCCTGGTTCGATTCCCGTGGCCGGCAGGACTCGACTGAAGTGTCCTTGAGCAAGACACCTAACCCCCAATGGCTCCCCGGGCGCTTGCTAGGGCTGCCCACCGCTCCGGGCACATGTGTTCACTGCCCCCTAGTGCGTCTTCACTAGTGTGTCTCACTGCACGGATGGGTTAGATGCGGAGGTTTAATTTCGCTGTGTGCAAGCACAGTGACAAAAATGTGTCACTTTCATTTTCATTCCACTGAGTGCATCAAACAAAGCTTTTTTATGTGGGCACAGAGAAGCTACCGGCTGTAGTCAACAATGATCAGTAACAGGAAGAGGCCTTGGCCTTTGCAATTTTGCAAGACATTTTAGATCTTTCAGCATTATAGAATTAATAATACATACATACTCCTCTGCCCCAGAAAGCAACAAGAACCTTTGTAGTACTTAACTGTAGGGATGGTGGTTCAAGGTCAGTTAGAGTGAGATGTTAGGTAAATGGTAGAACCCGTTTCAGTTGCATCCTAGCCATTGCAGTTCCCAGATGTTTGTTTATGTGAAACCCTGCTGAAGTGTCTCATCACTGGAACAATGCAAGTGAACTTGTCAGCTGATCAGAAGGGACAACATGCACTTCACTTGGCACTTGGCTGTGAGAAATATTTTGGCTTTCAGTCCTTCCAGTCCTTCCACATCTATCCTATATAGTATGTTCCCCAAGATTAAAACACGTTTGAAAGGCCTCCACTTCAGCACAGTAAAGAACATCCATAGAGCCGTGACCGAGACTGAGCACTGAGGATTATATTTTGTATATGATAATATTGGATTGTAAATTTAAAATGATTTAAATAATAATAATTAATCAATAATAATTAAAAAATATTATTATTATTATAATCTTAAATCTTATTATTCAAGGAGTCAGGAGAAATCTCGGTACGTAAAGGTCAAAGGTGGAAACCGCTACTGAATGTGTGTGACAATTGAGCCCTCAGGTGGTATTGTTTGAAAAACCATCATGCCACCGTGACGAACATAGCCATATGGGCTTTGGAGTACTTTGGAAAATCACTGTCACTTAACACAGTCCACCACTGCATCAAGAAATGCAACCTGAACCTGTGTTATGCAAAACTGTATTGTGCAAACCTTTTCTCAGTACCCAAAACTCTCTCTCTCTCATCTTCACCTAAAAAGCTGGCTGCCAAAATATTGTTGCAGGCAAAAAAACATCATCTTCTTGCACTTACTCCTTCCATTTCTCCTACCAAGGAAAAAACAGGGGACCAAAAAGAAGGTCCAATATCTCTCAGGGTGGCATAGAGAGCAATGGAGGGAACGAAACAATCAATACAGGAATGTATTTTTCTCCTGCAGTAGCAGTTAAATGCCATGTGCAAGCAACTGTATTTTCTCATATGTTTGATTTGAGTAGAGACGTATGCATGTTTTAATCTATATTTCTCCAAAATATTAGATCATAAACAAGGTTCTGGTTTCTGCATTACATTGTGGAGCAGTGGGTTCATGGTCAAATGCCAGTTTGTGAATGCGTGGTGTAGTTCTGGGGCAATGAGTGGTTGGGAGGCAGTAGTACAAATAAGTGGGTAGTACAAATAAGTGTTCCGTGTTGCAGTAAGTGGTGGTGGACGTAAAAGCAGAGAGTGACTCTGGAAGAGAGCTGAGCTGAACTGTACTGCATGTGTTACATTGTTGTGTGTTTCTGGGTGAGACCATAAAAACAGAAAAGACTGAAAAGCATGGCTAAAAAAAAAAAGACATTTTGAGTTGTCCCAAGCCGGCTGACCATTTCCTCAGTCCCACACAAGCATAATAAAGTGTCACACTGGTGCCAAATATTGGGAGTGAGAAAGATATGCCATCATGGAGCCTTTGTCACTCTCCAAGATCATCAAAACCCTCACTAGCACCTTCCAGACTCAACAACAGTCCCTCCGCAAGCTGCACACAGAGCAAAACTGTTTCCAAGCCCTTCTCAAGGCCCAGATTGAGCATCAGCAGGTGCTTCGGAACTTCAACACCTATCACAGGTGGTTGTTGGGACAGGAGCACAGCACCAAAGACACTGGTACTGTTGAAGTTCATTACCTGGCTGCCTGAGTAGCGCACAGAATGGGTCCAGTGCCATCGTCCAGTGTCACCAAAAGAGGTGGTCCAACTGACTGAGGACCACTTAATGCCATATACCCTCCCCTTCTCTCTTTCTATCTCTTGCTCATCCCCTTCCACTCCCTGCCCTCCCCTCTTCCCTGCATCCCAGAAACAAGGCCTCTTTTCCATAAAACCAATTCCCTGAAACCAGTTCCCTCCACAAGCCCCCAAGGTCATCATCCCTTGGGTCACATCTATGGGATTAAGCTGTTAATCCTCATCTCACCCATCCACTGATTGTGGGGTCAAATTATAGCAGCTAATCTTTAGTGCTTTTGTTCTTCATTTTTATTTCATTTCCATTTCTACATTTTCACTTTTATTTTTAAACATTAAATAAGGTTTTTCGGATGGTTTGGGGATTGCTATTTACATTCACATTTGGGGAACTTGCATCTGTAGTGCTCCCAGAGGAGATACCTGAAATCCCATGTGAGCTGAGGAGATTTAGAGCAGGAAAACATTCCAGAATTGAACAATGCACTAGGAAAAGCGGTGCTGGTATACTGACAGCGGTGAGTATACCAGGAGTGTATCCTCTTCCCATGGTAAGCCCATCCATGCATCTGATGCCCTTTGCTAATCTACCTTCTCCACAGGTACCTGTCTCACCTGGAAAAGGCTGGAAACACTGTGTGCTGTCAGTACCATTCAGCTCACACTCCTGAAAAGAAAGAGAAAAATGGGAGGAGGAACCTTCACAAAGTAAAAGTGAAATTCAGAAGGTTCTTGTACTGAGAACAAAATTTCACACATTGGATAATTTGCTACAGGCACAAGAACATCAGTTCCACCTGCATAATAAGCATATTTGCAAAAAAAAAAACCAAAAAAAAAAGCAGGTGGTGCAGGAGGAGCTCACAGCCAATTTTGAGATGGGTGTAACTGAGGAGTCCTACTGTGACTAGTCCAGCCCTGTGGTCCTGGTTCCCAAGAGCAACAGGTTTTGTACTGACTTTAGAAAAATGAGCACAGTGTCTAAATTTGATGCTTATGACATTCTCTGCACTGATGAACTGTTCAATCAGTTAGGTGTGGCTAACTTTTATTTGTCACTGGATTCATCTAAGGGATATTGGCAGATCCCTCTTATTCCACTATCCTTGAAGAAAACATACTTCTCCACTCCTTTTGGGTATTAATTATTGTAATGGCTGGCAGCAACACCTTCAGCATCTAGGAGCTGTCCTGAGATCATTGAGATGGGCTGGACTCAAAACCCAAAGAAGTGTGCAATTAGATGGATCAAATTCCACTTCCATTTGGGCTACTGATACCTCCGACAGGGGCAGGGGCTTTGTTGCCCCAGTTGGTGGAGGTGGAGTAGCAGCCTGTGCTGTATATCAGTCAGCTGCAGGTCTGATGGCTCTCCAACCTGTGACAGGTGGTTGGGGTATGTGGCAGCGGGGGCATAGTCAAGCGTGGTTTGTGAGTGGAGGGCTGAGGGTAATGAGTGGTTTAGAAGAATGTGTACCTCTGGGTTGTTGTGCTAATAAGTATTTGGTGTTGCAGTGAGTGGCAGTGGAAGAGATAAAAGCAGGGAGTGACACAGACATGGACAGACAGAGAGATAAGATGAACTGCGCTCTCTCTCTCTCTCTCTCTCTCTCTCTCTCTCTGTATGTGTGTGTTTATTGGTATGTGTCTCTGGGTGAGACTGTCAAAAAGAAAGCAGTGAAAAGCAAAAAAATCCCATCTGAGTTGTCCCAAGCTTGGCTCCCATTTCCTTATTCCTACGCAAACACAACTGTCACACATTGTTTTCCTTTGGAGCCAATCATAGTATCAGATAATGGCATTTAATCACATTGTAATCCTCAAATCATTCTACTGTGGGCAGAGAAGGTGAAGACTACATAAACTATTAATCATCTCAAAAATGCACAAGGATCACACAGAAATGCATGCACAGTTTTTTTTTTGGGGGGGGGCACTTTAGGGTTGGCAAAGGTAGAAGAATTGACCTCTGACATTTGATCCCTTGGTCCAACAGACAATACTGTAATTGCAGAAACTAATATAAAGATATAAATAATAGTGCTGTCAAATTAATGCGCTAATTAATCGCGATTAAAATATTAACGCCACTAAAAAAAATTTATGTACATTAAAAATTAGTTACATTATGCAAACCAGCAGCACCGTCAGTGAACACATAATTGACAGTTACGTTACTCGTTTTAGGCTGCGTTCCAATCGCAAGGGTTCCTAAGCTGTATCCCTGCTCCCTACACATTGCACAGTGTGCAGAATCCCAAGGGCTCTTCATAGAGAACTCGGTCACTAAAACGGATCTGTTTGAAACACCCTGCAACATCATCAACAGCGGACAGCTGATTGGTTGTGTTTTACATTACAGCACTCGGCTGTATTTAGTATGATAAACAACACTGTTCAGACTCATTTTGTACACTGTAGGCACTTTGGAAATAAATGTGATGAAACGTCTATGAACTGTAGGTGATGAATTTTAATTTTTTTATGTAAGTTTTGGTTGTGGTTGGAACGTAAACTTACTCTTTGGTTGCTTACTCTAATTTGCGAATCAATGCCTTTAATTAAACTCCAACTGTAACAGTATATCAGATGAATGAAAGACAAAAACTATTTTTTATTAAAAAAAATTTAAAGACATCAATTATCTTTAATATTTCACTTTTATCAAATAAAGTCAAGTGAATAATGAGGCAACATTCAACAGTCATTTCTTTTAAAATAGACCAGTGAGGTCTTAATAAACAGCATCAACATTTTCAATGTTTTTTCAATGTTTCTACGATGCCAACCTGCATGTACAACACAAATCAAAATGTGCATTAAAACCGTGATTTACGCATGATTATAAAAATTAATCATCATATTAAAAAGATTTATCTTGTGACAGCACTAATAAATAATAAAAATGAAAGTGATTAGCAAGAGATGGGTTACATCAAAATATCTTATCAATCTTATTTTATTTAGTACAGTTATAATATCTTATACAGTTATTTTTAAAAAATGTCTAAAATTCAAACTGTTGCTAAGTAAATCTAAATTAAATACATTGTTTTGTTTTAGGAGAGAATGTAAATACTGTAGTGCTACAAATAGCGCTATTTCAGTTAATAAATGTAATGTTAGGAGTCTGGAGGCTGTTCGCTAAAATTAATGCGTCATATCCTGCAAAAACCTTACTGGTAGTCTGCACTAAATAATGGTGTCAATCAATGATACTTTTTTTTTTTTTTTCTTAATTATTATTGTACCACAAATATTTTTAGCTTGTTGGTAAGAACTCAACATAGTTACAAGATCAAACCAAAGATCAAACTCTGCCTGCTAGCTAGCAACCAGCTCAATAGCTAACAAAAATGTCTGATCAAACATAAAGGACATTTAAGATCATGTTATATCTTTTATACATCTACTTAATATTCAGGAACAAAAATCCTGTATTTTTTGATAGAGTTAGTTAACACATTTCCTCTATGATGAATTCTATTGGATGTTTGGAAACTGCTGCTGACAAACAGACAGTGCTGTTTTGCTTTGGTCCTACAGATCATTTGTAGATTGTAGAGCTGCTCTGGTGGAATTGTCTATTCTAAAATTTTCCATAATCGCATGAGTGTCAGTTTATTTGATAGCACTCCACTAGGGATAACTCGGTATGAATACATTATTTACAATGAACAGATAATATATTCTAAATGGATACAAATACAAACACCAATAGGAGTCATGCTATTCTTGTTTTCCCTCAGAAAGGTTCACATGGCATCTGGTTGAGAATAGAGCTGTGCATTGGGACTGACATCCAGTGGGATGCAACAAAATATGTCATGCAAGTGGCATTTACATAAGTGCCTGGTCAAAGCTCTGGTAGGTTAAATTAGGCTATCAGCTTGTTTATATTTTGGGAAATAGAACTAACTAAATTTGTTAGGACATATCAAGGGCAAGTAAAACAGTATAAACTATGCAAATGGGATTTTAAAAAACAGTCCTGTATACATCTCTCATTGGACCCGGAGTGATGCCTCAGAGACAGTGCTGGCATTTCTACTTCTGCATGTCTTTCCCGTGCTTGGTTTTCCTAATGTTTTTAGCATTTCTGGGGCATATTGGTAGATTTCTTATTTAAATAACAAGACCACAGCTACTTCGGGTTCAAATCTCTACATATACAGATAGAAATATTTTGAGCACTAAACATATAAATAGTGGCATTGTGTCACACCCCTATATCACACTATAAATGCACAGAATAGAAGTTTACAGGAGTTGTTTTGTGCGCTATAAAAATGTTTCTTAAAAGATCAATACGTCATCATTATAATTCCTTTATATTTATCCACCCCGGTCATAAAATTAACACATCACTAAGGATGTTTAATCATATGTTATCGACTCCAGCTGATATAGTGAGAAACAAAAATAACCAATTTGGACTGTATATTTTTCCTGTTTCTGTTTTAAAGGTATGAGCCATAGTTACATTTTGATAACGGTTATATTGCATTGACAACCGTACTGGACATCTACTGCAGGAAGGTAAAAAGAAAGATAGATCTGGTTTTAAAAGGCACAATGTCCATTTCCTCCTTTTACTAGCATGTTATACATTAATGATACCGATAAGATATTCCAGCTGAGTACCAGTGCCACTACTACTACTACTGTCTGTCATCTACGCAAAGTACACACAGTATCTGTGTCATACTTATCATTTTAATTGTACTAATCATGCAATGATTTCTATATTGAATATTTCCCCATTGCCATCTGAAATTGATTCCTGTCTATGATTCCTTACAATGTGTAGCAAATACATTTATCTGACATACTGCAAATCCTTGGCCCATGGATGTCCAATCATGTTAAATCTCCATGTTACACATACAAAGCTGAGCATCTACATTAGCATGCAAGCCTCTCCTCTAGTTTGTGTTATTGTGTGTGGGATGGGGGCTGTCTGTTGTAGAGGAGGTGCTGGAGGGTATGCAGGGCACACGTTCATGCAAACATCTATGGGCATTGCTGATTATTACCTGTCAGTTTTCAGTAGCTGTCACTTTTCCATCAGTAAATATACATGCACAGATCAATATGCACAAACAGAGATGGATTCACATGCTCCATGATTTCCTCTGCGATCTGCTCACAAAGACATGTTTGAATGTGGTGAGAAGGCGGAGGGCATCACATGAAACTGCTGAAGCTAGGCTTATGTAATGAAACACTGACAAATAAGGTGAAAACTGGAAAAGGGAGATACACTGGGAAGGGTGAGATAAAAATATATCAGTAGCATGGAAAGGCAAAAAAAGAGGACAGAAGATAATTTTTTTTTTATCTAAAGAAACAAGGAGGGGTATTTGCGTAGTGAGAGGACTAACCGTAGGCTATTATTTAGCTATTGACATACAAATGTGAGCTATTGTGTTGGATAATTAAATAAATGAACAAAGAATTAATACAAGCAAAAAGGGGTTGAAAGATGAATTAGAGCGCTCCAACCGACTATAGTGTTCTGGAATCCAACATATCAGAATTTCACTATCTGCAAACTAGTGTGAACCATTTCATGTGAATATTTAATTACTTCATTGCATGTCTCTTACAAATTAATCCATGATAAATAATGTTTCATTTGATTTTTTATTTGTTAACCACTTCAAAGTTTACTTGAAAACAGAAACTCTACTTGCTTTGATGCTTTGACTTCTGAAGTTAAGGATAATTTGTTATTTGAGTGTGTGAATATTTTTATTTGACCATATAGCATTTTATAACAAATGATTTTCTGATGATTATGACTTTTTCGAGCACTGTTAAAACTTAACCAAGTAAAACGACAAAGCAAGAACAGGGTACATGTACTAGAAGAGGAGCCATGTAAACAAGGCAGTGAAAGTACCTTTTAAGAACTTCTGATTTAAGATTTCCTTCAGTGCTTACCAAGCACAAAGCATATTACAGGTTTTGACATTATGTGTGAGTTCTTGGAAGTGTAAAGTTTGATGTTTTCACTTTTCAAACCCACATCATTCACTCTTTGAGGGTTTGCTAATTGGCTGAATCATTCAGTTTTTGTGAAAAGCTTTAAATTGTGTTTGGTCGCATCCCTCCAGGACTAGACTCACTAATCTCTGGGTTCTGCATGAGTGCTCCACTGAATTCTTTGAGCTGGAGGTGCCTACAGGTACTTATTAGAATTAAGTGCAAATCAGGTCATTTTGATAATTAGGTTTCCTTATCTATTAAGCAGCAGAGCTCATTAATTAACTCAGATGGTGGTGTGCAGATTTGGATGAAGAAACAGATAGTGTTGTGCTGCTGTTTTACTGCTGCACCTCTGTACACTCCAGCTCCAAAATATTTATTCACCAGTGCTTTGAAAGCTATTTGATATTGCCAGAATGCTGCCAACATGTTGGTGAATTAATTACAGTGAAATATGGATGTGTGCTGAGACTGAAATCCATCATGGTGCTCCTCTTTGTAGATGAGTGAATTGGTGCGCATTTATCTTCATTATTCATTACGCATTACACCAATATGTACACACAACACAGCCCTTAATGAGTAGCAACAGTTAGACACACTCACAGACACACACACACACACACACACACACACTACAGAGTCAGTGTCCAGTTAATAATTAGTTGGGGAAGGGAAGGTGTGTGAGTATATGTGAGCAACTGGCAACTTGTAAAATGGAAACTTCAATTTGTTTGTTTGTGTTTATTTTGACTACTTGATCCTTTGCGACCCAAATATTATATTATGAACATGATAAAGTTAATTACTAACTATTGTACTGATAAAATGCTTACATGTATTGTAATTCAGATTTTAACAGGCTT
This sequence comes from Scorpiodoras heckelii, assembly GCA_028566435.1. Lineage (NCBI taxonomy): Eukaryota > Metazoa > Chordata > Actinopteri > Siluriformes > Doradidae > Scorpiodoras > Scorpiodoras heckelii. Next base: position 11,965,834 of record JAOVVH010000024.1, on the reverse strand, counting down.
ATAAAATACAATTTTTAACTCGGTTTAACTGGAGTCTTAGACATTACCAACAGATGTAGTACTAATTTATGGCACATTTCTGCAATGTAGTCCTCATGAAAATTTTGATCCTGTTCATGGGACTGTATATGTGGTCCTGTGTTATGAATTGTACAGTACTGTGCAAAAGTCTTAGGCACCGTATTGTTTTTAGGCACAACTTTTGTTATTGATGGGAGTTTTTTTTTTTAGTACTGTCTTATTGAGTCAGTACTTTTCCAACAAGAAATTTAATGTTCTAGAAGAGCTCTGGCAGATTCTCCAAGATGCTCTGTAAAACTTAAAAGCTAATTTCCTTATACAAAAAAATGCACACATTGTACCTGGGAACACTGTTTAAGAAAAAGACACACCAAATATTGACTTCCTTTAGTTTATTACTGTTTACTGCACTTTATAGTGTTTTCTTTTATGTAGAAACATCATTATTTTTGAAGAAATCTTGCTTTAGAAGACTTTGCATGTGCCTAAGACTTCTGCATCATATTATACAGTAATTATCTTTGGTGAATCTGCTACAGCTCTTCTGGAGACTTTGACTGTCACATTTACTTCTTTTTTTTTGCATGCAAAACCCAGCAGCCTTCATTAGGTTTTTTTTTTTTTTCTGAAAATTTGTCTGTTATGTAATGTGTTGCTTTTGTTACTGACATATAAACATTTTTGTGTAACATTTATTTTTTGTTGGAAAAGTAGCATTTGGAAATATAAAATCTTTTTTGTACTGACTCAATAATGCAGAACTGAAAAAAACACCCATCAATAACAAAAGTTGTACCTAAAAACAATAGGGTGCCTAAGATTTTTGTACGTAGGTACATTTGCCTAAAACTGCCAATCAGAATAAGAAAAAGAAGGGATTCTGAGAATTCACCCAGTGAATAGGTATATTTCAAGGGACACAGAAAGATAAGTATACACAGATAAGTGTGGAGGACAGACAGAGGGGAGAGAGATCTTTCTCTCAGATCCTATTACAAGAGACAGGAGGATTTCCCTGCCTGTGCTGAGGTAAGTAAGGATTGAAATGGGCCGAAGAGATTAACCCGTACTAGCGGCAATACGCACACACACACATACACACACACACACACACACACACACACACACACACACACACACACACACACACACACACA
>JAOVVH010000024.1:11883431-11898193 GCA_028566435.1 Scorpiodoras heckelii | reverse complement strand
TTTCTGTCCATGCACTTGTAGCATTTCTGAAATCAAATTGAGCACCTTTATTCTCCTCAGCTGCTGCTGCTGCTGCTTCAGTTCCTGCTGGCTCTCAGCCAAAGGCTAAAGGGGCTAAGGCTGGCTCATCTCCACACACTTCTGCCCCCAAGCCTGTTCCTGTGGGCCGCAGGAAGCGCTCCTCGCTTTCTGCTTCTTCCTCTTCTCCCACTTCACCCAAATCAGCCTCTGGCCCTCGTGTCACCCCACCATGTTCTCCACTAGCATCTCCTTCAGCTCGCTCTCCAGGTGCAGGGAAACCTGAGGCAACTGTTCCTAAGGTTGTGAAAGCTGGTAAACAGGCAAAATCCAAGAAAGCAGATTTTAAACTTGCCCAGCCTCAGCAGGTAACCTCACCTTCTGCTGCAACCTCAGAGGCTAAAACAGCACATGAGTCTTCCCCAACCTCTCCCAAGGTGACCACTTTGCCAGCAGAGAGTACCAGTACAGCTACTGCCTCAGTGTGTCCTAAAGCTGCTGGCATAGCTCCAATAGAAACAAAACCAGTGAAGGATGAATTGGTTACCTTAGCTCAAGTAGAGGCTAAAGTAGTAAAAGGTGCAGGCCCTGCAGCTGAATCTCCTCAATGTGTCACCGCTTCTCCAGTGAAGACAAAACAGGAGAAGCATACAGTAGCTGCTCCAGTGAAAGCTGAAGCACCTGCTTCTGCTAAAGATGTTGTCCCAGCTGCAGTGCAGGTAAAACCAGCGAATGATGAGGTAAAACCAACAAAAGGTGCAGGCCCTGCAGCAGCCTCTCCTGCATTTGCTATTGCTGCTCCACTGAAGGCAAAACAGGAGACAGGTGGTGCTGCATCTCCAGTGAAAGCTGAAGCATCAGCCTTAACAAAAGATGTTGTCCCATCTCCAGTGGAGGTCAAACCAGTGAAGAATGAAGCACCTGCCCCAGCGCCAACTCCAGTTGATGAGAAGCAGGTGAAAGATTCTGCACCTACACCAGCCTCATCTAAAGATGTTGTCCCAGCTCCAGTGGAGGCTAAACCAGTGAAGAGTGAAGCACCTGCCCCAACCCCAGCTCAAGTTGATGAGAAGCAGGTGAAAGATTCTGCACCTACACGAGCCTCATCTAAAGATGTTGTGCCTGCTCCAGCAGAAGCAAAACTGGTAAAGGGTGAAGTAGCAGCCCCAGCCCCAACTCCAGTTGATTTGATGCATGTGAAAAGTGTCACGCCTGCACCAGCCACTCCTAATGTGGGTGTTCCTGGCACAGTGGGTGCAGAAACATTAGAGGGTGTAGCACCTACTCCAGTATCTCTTGAAGCTACTGTACCTCCTCAGGCTGTTAAAATAGTTCCCAAGCCTGCTGCCTATAAACCCAAAACATACTCTGAGGCTGTGGCATGTAGTCCACCCAAAATACCAGAAATGCCAAAGGTTGTTCATCTAGCCCCAGTTGCACCTAAGGGGTCAGAAGTTCCCAAGGTTCCTGCAATCATTACAGAAACCCCAAAGAGTGCACAAGTCTCCAAAGCTGCCCCTGAATCTCCAGAGGCTCAGCCTGTAGCTGCCTTATCTCCAGTGCAAAAAGCAGAGTCTTCTCCACCTGCTGCTTCTAAAGGAAATGCAGAAGCCCCCATAAAGAAGCCAACTGTTGCGCCAGCTACTGTTCTGGCAACAACTCCGCAGTCTTCCATTTCACCTCCAGAAGATGATGATGACCTCCCTCCACTTATTCCACCTGAGAAGCCTGCCACAATGCCTGTTTTCCAACCCCAACCTGTGGCCAAAGCTCCACCTAAAGTAGACCCTGTAGTTAAAGATGCTGTGCTGCCAGCTGGTCCCAAAGCCAGTGTGACACCTGCTAAATCTCAGCCTGAACCTACACCAGTAACAACCCCATCCAAACCGGAACCAGTAATCAAGAATGACAAGGGTATTTCTCTCTGTCTGTCCATCTGTCTTTCTGTGCCTTTGTTGTGGACTGTAGGTTTGAATTGCTACTTTTGCAGCATAGTCATGGTGGCTGCATAATTCTGTTTATATCGTATTGTGAATTTCTGTAAACATCGTGGAGACCTGTGAGAAACTGAGTGGCTTTAAATATGTACCTACGAACAGGCAAAGAATAAGTGTTGTAAGTGCATTGCTGTAGCAAATATGTAGACAATCATAATAGGATGTTATGCAAGGTGTACAATACCAATGTTTCACCACAGGTCAACACTGAGTACTGATGTGAGTACTTAATAATATTACAGTTCTAATAACGACTTTCAAAACGTCCTCCCATCTGATTTTGCTCATTTTCTGACTGTAACAAAATAAATATACAGCATGATGCTGTTGCATCATAATTTGTCTTTATATCAAAGGATATCTACAAAAAATGACTTTGTATAAATTCACTTGTTAAGCAAAAGCTAGCAAAGCTAGCAAAACCAAAACAAGCCTACGCAGGCTGAGCCAGTACAACATCCTTAAACTAATAATGTGAAAGAAAAAGACCGTGGACATGTTAACAGACCTTTCTCGGCTTTGGCAATCATTTCAGCACAGATTATTAATTTTAAAATCCCATTTTATCTACAAGTGACAGTTGCTGGTTATTAAGAGCAATGTACTGGGTAAGAGCTTCTGTACTTTTTACCAACCATGGGTTGTCTCTGGACATTTTCCCCTCCTGTGTCCATGTTTGCTGCAGAGTTGGTTGTTACTGTTTCTTGCGGCTTGCAGTTGCAAACGTCTTGAACTTTGCGCTGTGTTGGTTCTTCAGGTGTTTTATCAAATTGCTTGTCTTCAGTTATTTTTCACTCCTTCTTTTGACGGTTTAGCGCATAGATTGTAGTCTGCTTTACTTTTGTCATCATCGTTTATCCCAAACTATTTTCAAACCGCAGACATTGCTCCTCCTCTACTTACTTGCTCAACAAGCAAGAGGTTAGTGGTACGTTGAAATAAAGTACCGGTAGTATCGGGTGTGGTTGTAGCCGCATGATTTTATGAGTACAAGTACATGAGGACAGTATGGGGTAGTAATGTATCCCTAATTATTTGCCCTATATCAATCCACTGAATTAAGACATTTTTAATATGCTTCTTAACAATAGTCGTTGGGCTATATACAGATGGTTTCGATTTTGTGTGCATATGTGTACATACATGGCCACAACTTGTACATGAAGCTACTCATTATGGAAAAAAATGTTAACACTGGCCACTTTTTCCTTTAGAACAAATCTAAATTTTAGTTTGAATTTTTTTCCCCCGTGAATTAAATTATTAATTAATCAGACATAAAGTAAAATGTTACTTGAGCAATTCATTCTGTGTCAGTGTCTGTCTATCCTTTTTGTATGTATTACCCATTAATCCTTAACATTAAATAGTTTCTGGATTTTATTTTAAAGGGTCCGGCACTGAATCAGACAGTGATGAATCTGTTCCTGAACTGGAGGAGCAGGATTCTGCACAGACACAGACACAGCAGGCACAGGTAGGACTGTACCTACACATCCGTAACATTCACCTAGAAGATTAACATTAAAAATGAACAGTGTTGTTACTATTATGGTTTGTTTTTTTTAACATATGCAAGTTTATTTGTGAAATAATTTGGAGGAAGAAATGAAGGATTCTGATATCAAAGATAATTATAGCGAAAGCTGTTTTATCCCTTTCACAGCTTGCAGCCGCAGCTGAAATTGACGAGGAGCCGGTCAGTAAAGCCAAACAAAGCAGAAGCGAAAAGAAAGCAAGAAAGGTTAAAAAAAAAAAAAAAAAGATGGATTTTCTTATAGCCATGCTTTGCTTTTGTTATCCAAAGGTAATCTTTTATGACTATATCTTTCCAGGCAATGTCCAAACTGGGTCTCAGACAAGTGACAGGAGTTACCAGGGTAACCATTCGCAAGTCGAAGAACATTCTGTTTGTAATCACTAAACCAGACGTCTACAAAAGCCCCGCTTCAGACACTTACATCGTCTTTGGAGAGGCTAAGGTGAGAGACTGTAATATTTATGTAGAAAAGAAATGTTGTACATCACAGAGTCAAAGCTAGAGCTTTTTCTGCATATTTACCTCCTCTTTGTGATGACTTAAACAGTTTGACTTTCGTTCTTCTGAGACTGATGAAGCCAAACTTTCTGTTCTGAAAGGGGATTTTGAACTGTGTTTTGCATTTTGATTCAAAGCAAAAATACTCTGCACTGTAGAATTAATAAATCATTATGCTTCTTAGATCGAGGACTTGTCCCAGCAAGCTCAGCTGGCTGCTGCAGAGAAGTTCAAAGTCCAGGGAGAAGCAGCATCAAACATCCCAGAAAGCACACAGACGCCTACAGTACACGAGGAAAGCGAAGACGAAGAGGTAAAGACATTTTCATATACTCCGACTAAAGTGTAATGACTACATCAGGGGCACCTGCTTGTTTTCTGCAGGAGTCACATTTTAATCAACATAAATCTGTTTTATTTCAAGGTTGATGAGACCGGAGTAGAGGTTAAGGACATTGAGCTGGTTATGTCTCAAGCCAATGTATCACGGGCAAAGGCTGTTCGCGCACTGAAGAATAACAACAACGACATTGTTAACGCCATTATGGTGAGTTTAGACAATTACATCACCTCCAGTGTACAGAAAAGACTTCTGTGATGATTCAACAGCATGACTTTCGTTCTTCTGAGTCTGCTGAAGCCAAATATCTGTTCTGAGAAGAGTTTTGTGTTGACTGTTCATAGTTCTACATGTTCTATACATATGCCTTGATAACCGTGTTCCCCATCTTTTCTTTCTTCACAGGAATTGACGATGTAGATGGATATCAGAGCAGGACAGAATGAGATGTTGCTGAATTAATCTACACTATTTGTACAATTTATACCCAAGAGAAATAAAGTTGTGGCTTGATGGCTATTGTCTAGTTTATTGTATTTGGTTAATGGGACTATGCACTTATTAGAAATAAGATTAGTTAACCTTGCTGTGTGAACAGTATTCAATGACAATAAACCTGAGTTTTTTTTGTTGATGGAACAGATAATGGTTTTTTTTAATATCGATAAAATGTTTGCTAGGAACTTCCATTAACTAGTCAAGACTACATGCTGACCAGGTTGTCTTCAACTTAAGTTATACTGAACCAGATGCAGTATCACACAAGTGAATAATGGCATGCCTATGATTCAGCCGTAGGTAATCACAGCCACGCTAGTTGTGTTACTGCATGATTGCAAGTGTGATATTGTGTTTTTGTGACAGAAATTAAAATTGGCTAACTGACATTTCTGACACTATTTCTATTTTTGTTTGGCAACAGAAACCATTACCAGAGCAGCCACATCTGATAGTGTTGCATGTTGCCATGCCAATACAATGACTAGAAGTCAGTAGTAAGTGTAGTAAAGTTTTCAATTTAACAAACTCTTTCCAGTACACTTCAGCAAAGTGGAGTTGTAGAAACCATTGGGTATTCTGTGTTGCTGGGTTAGAATGATCCTGCAGCCATGCAGCAGCTGTCATGTGGAAGGCCGGAAGCAATCCATACATCTTGTTTTTTTGTGGATCATAATGTGAGCAGTTGTTTTTGTTGCATGTGTTTTTTTCTATTTTGAAATACGCTTATTAGCTTGCAAGAAGGCCTAAAGCACAGGCCATCAGAAATGCTCTAGGTTAGCGTATATATGCCTGGACAACCCTAAATACTGTGTGTATAAAAACCCTCTTTTTGTAAAGAAGAAAAATTATTTTCGAATAATTGCTAGTACAGCCAACAATGGCGCATGAACTCATTGTTTTGGATTGCTAATACTGACAGAAAATGAAAAACTGGATTGGTCAATCAAATTAGTGGACCATAATTAATGGTTGGATAATACATTGTTGCGTCACAAGTTGAGGAAGTACTGTTATTTGTCTGGTTTTCCATAATGAAAAAGAAGTCTAATTGTAAAGTTGCATTCAATTTCTGTTTTATTGTTGCTGTTAAAACACCTTCACATATTTTTCAGTCACTTACTGACACACAGTGATGGACTGCTTGCTATCAACTCTGCTTTGAAGCACCAGTGTAATAATTCATTATTCAGTACGATTTTGCTCTGCATATTCTGTAAGGGCCTCTCGGAAGGTATTAATACTGGGGAAAATATAGAAACTAAATGGGTATTAAGGGCTAGGGTCATGTATTTAGTTTCAGAAGGGACAAAGAGGATTGGTCAAAGCAAGGACCATGTGACTTAAGATTGCCAGCCGGATTCAGCTGTTAAAGCTGCAGTGAGATTTACAGTTTTGGCTTTGCTATAACAGTGCTCAATGTAAATACAACAAAAAGAAACTTTAGACTATGTGTAGGCAGTACTGTATTTCATACATTAGTGGAACTTCTTTACGCTGACTCTGGAGGAGTTAAGACAGGTAAAAAAAAAGACTGCTTATCAACCTTATTGCATGAATGTCAAGGTTAAAAGAAAATGGTCAGTAACCTCAAGAATATGGTTGCATTTTAGTTATACCAGTATGAAATTAATAGAAATAATGAATTTTTACTGTTAGTCATTATCCCATCCATATTTCACTGGAGCATGTACTTTGTGCTATTATAAAAAAAATTAAAAAGGGAGGGGGAGAAATTTAAATCCTCAAAAACCTGAAGGATTTTATACAGTATGCTGGTTGTTTACAGACCATTGTGGCTTGAAACAGTATCAACATTTTAGGTTAATTGAAATCCTTAGTTCTTTTTTTTCCAGAAAATTAATATTATAAAAAACAGATAAACATCCTATTGTCAAGTTTTATCTATGTCTTCCATAGTTCCATCAACAGTTATTTATGTAAGTCATTCTGCTTGTTCTGTTTATGTAAGTAGTAATAGCAGCAAACCTGCCTTAGGTATTTGCGGTGTAACAGGACAAAAGGTTTTGCACTGGTTGTCACAGTCCTTTGTTGATGACCTCCTGGCATTTATAGAAGGTTGATTGTTTCCACATGGGTGAACAGTTTGTACACAATGTCAAGGGCAGCAAGCCAGCATTTCTAATAATCAGGGTCAGAGGAGGGCCCCATGTTTGCCATGTGACCTGCAATAGCAGGCTTCTACAACCCCTGGCAAAAATTATGGAATCACCACTCTTGGAGGATGTTCTTTCAATTGTTTGATTTTGCAGAAAAAAATAAATCACAGAGACATGCCACAAAACTATCTTTTTTCAAAATCTCAACCTTCTGGCATGAAGAAACAATTAAAAAAAAGAAAAATATAATTGTTGTCAGTCACAATTGCTTTTTTTTATTTTTATATCAAGTAGAAGAAAAAAATATGGAATCACTCAATTCTGAGGAAAAATATTATGGAATCATGAGAAAAACACTGGACCATTAGTACTTTGTTGTACTACCTTTGGCTTTTATAACAGCTTGAATTCTCTGAGGCATTGACTTAACTAATGACAAACAGTATTCTTCATCAATCTGGCTCTATCTGTCTCTTACTGCTGTTGCCAGATCAGTGTTGCAGATTGGAGCCTTGTCATTGACCATTTTCTTCAATTTCCACCAGAGATTTTCAGCTGGATTGAGATCCGGACCATTTGCAGGCCATGCCATTGACGTTATATGTCTTTCTTGAAGGAAAGTTTCATGTCTTTTGCCCTATAGCAAGATGCAGTATCATCTTGAAAAATTAAGTCCTCGTCACCAAACATCCTTTCAAGTGATTTTATAAAAAAATGTGTCCAAAATTTCAGTGTAGACTTTGGCATTTATTCAAGATGTAATGACTGCCATCTCCCCTGTGCCTTTACCTGACATGCAGGCCCATATCGTCAATGACTGTGGAAATATAATGTTTTCTTCAGGCAGTCATCATAATTTCATTGGACCGGCACCAAACAAAAGTTCATCACCTTGCCCACGGCAAATTCGCAATTCATCACTGAAGATCACTTTCATCCAGTCACTCACAGTCCATGATTGCTTTTCTTTAGCCCACTGTAACCTTGTTCTTTTCTATGTATGTGTTAATGATGGTTTTTGTTTGGCCTTTCTGTATGTAAATCCTTTTTTTAAATGTGATTTCTTAAAATTTGGTCACAGACGTTGACAACAGTTTCTGCCCACTTTTTGTTTTCTGTTTTCTGTTTTCATATTGCTTTAAGTTTTCTATCTTGTCGCTTTGATGTCTTCCTTGGTCTACCAGTATGCTTCCCTTTTATAACCTTCCCATTTTGTTTGTACTTGATCCAGATTTTAGACACAGCTGACTGGGAACAACCAACAGCTTTTACAATATTCTGTGATGATTTACCTTCTTGAAGAAGTTTTATAATCCTCTCCTTTGTTCCAACTGACATCTCTCATGTTGGAGCCATGATTCATGTTAATCTGCTTTGTGCAGCAGCTCTCCAAGTTGTGAGCACTTTTTTTAAACTAATTAGCAGATTTAATCTGATGCAGGTGTTTGTTTTAGAACTGCAAATTACAGAGTTATTCCACAATATTTTCCTCAGAATTGAGTGATTCCATATTTTTTTCCTCTGCTTAATCAAAAAAACAAACAAACAAAAATTGTCACTGACTACAACAATTATCTATTGTTTCCAAATGTCAGAAAGTTGGCGTTTTAAATAATAATAGTTTTGTGGCATGTCTCTGTGATTTATAGTGGTGATTCCATAATTTTTGCCAGGGGTTGTATAAATAAGCTTTAAAGTGAAAACTAGTCTGAAAAAGGGACTTTTTTTGATCTGCTGGCCTCTGGTATACTGTGGAAGTATACCATTAGCATAATATTAAAAGCACCCATGGAATCATGGGCTCCACAAGACCTCTGAAGGTGTTCTGTGGTATTTGACAAGATCCTATAAGTTCTGTAAGTTATGAGGTGGGACCTTCATTTATTGTACTTGTTTATTCAGTACATTCCACAGATCAGATTGAGATTTGGGGAATTTGGAGGCTTAACTCTTTACAGTGTGGCAGAGCATGCTATCCTGCACAAACAGACCACTGGCATTAGTCAATACCTTTGCAATAAAAGGGTGTAATTGGTCTGCAACAATGTTTAAGTAGGTGGTATGTGTCAAACTAACATCAACTTGAATGCCAGGATGAAAGAATTCCCAGCTGAACATTGCCCATAAGTGTGTTCTGAAGCCTTTCTATCATAGCCAGCTTAAACTTGTTCAGCAGTTTGTAGTACAGTAGCTCTTCTGAGGAATCAGACAAGACAGGCAATCCTTTGCTCCCCATGTGCATCAGTGAGCCTTGGGTGCCCATAACTCATGTTACTGGTTCACTATTTGTCTTCCCTTTTAGTAGGTACTAACCACTGCATACTGGGAACACCCCATAAGCCCTGCTGTTTTGGCGATGCTCTGATCCACTCAAGAAAATGTTGGAAACACTGTTGCTAATCCAGTATTAACCAGGAGGGGGCATCCTAGCACAATGCTGTTTCAACATTGAAATCTTTTCTAATTGTTGACGCAAAACAATAGATGCAATAAATTATATAGAAATGTCTCCTGGGTTTGATATGTAGGAATACGTATTTCACCAAATACAGAAATAGCTTCTTTTTGCTTCTCTTTTGCTTTTTAGGAACTGAGTGCATTTCAGGGAATCGATCACATCAAAGATCCATTTTCTCTCTTATTGTGTGTATGCGACTCATGGGGCGGTACATCAGTACAAATCTGAGCACAACATTTGGGCCACAGAGGTTGCAGTTATTATATAGTATAAGGTACCTGGCCACTAGCATCAGAGCTTTGTCTCACTTTGCTGGGACTTCATGTCCCATTAGGCCTCAGAAGTCATACTTGAACTGCAATGGAAATTTTGTCTGGAGAATGCCCCTCAAGAGGGCAAAGGAGAGACATCCTAGGACCACATACACTGGTCTGAAACATGAAGTCAAACTGTGTGATATCCAAGCTCGTCGCACATATTCCACTTCAGACAAGAAGGCCTTTAAACCAGATGCTCCTATTAGGGTATATACTGACAGTAAGGCAAATTTTCAGGTGCAGTGGGTGCAAATAAGATTTGGAGACTCTTTCAAGCACTTGTCTAGACACATAAATATGTATTTTAAGCAGAAAACGATGTCTTGTGGTGCTGGTCAGGCTGTATTTGTATCTGCACTGCAGAAGCCTCTTACTAGAGTGCAGAAACAAGCACAGACCCAAAATTCCACTGAGGGAAAAGAGGCAAGAGAGCTTAACCAAGTGCAGTATCCATCCATTAGACAGTCTGAAGAATCACCTTTGACCTCAGGATATCCAGGACTACAACTATTTCATATGAGTGCTCTGGTGAACAGATTTGGGGAGAGCTATAGCTATGTAGCCAGTCACATAAACTCTGTGTTCTCAAAACATGTCTGTACAGAGGAGCCATCATCCAGAGATATACTTGGAAGAAACAGAACAATATCTAGAAGAGTTGCCAAAAATCAGAGCACCAATATCAAAGAAATTGTGTCTCCAGAAACTGGCCCTAATCACCTTAATGCAGCCACAGTAGAAGTTAACAACACCGATGACTGTAGCTCCTTGGAGGAAGGATATCTTCATTTTGCTCGTCATATCAACCGGTACTTTGGTGCAAAAGTGACAGATACTATTAAGGAATCACTACATCAGCAAGGCAAGGGCTCGGATACACATCTGTTATCAAGCCCTATGGACCATCCAAAAAGTTCTGCAGCATCACAGAACACTCTTCCCATCCATCCTAAATCTCTTTTCCATATGAGCACCCTCACCACGCATTTTGGAGAAAACTATGCCTATATGGCCTCTCATATCAATCACTATTTCAAAAGCTCTGCAGCTGCAGATGAGGAAATGGAAATCAATCCATACAATGGGCAATCTGGAAGTACTCTGGAGAAACATACATCCTTTTTCCAGGGCCTTTTAAACCCCTTCAGCATTCAAAGATTTGTGGGGAGCTACCTGGGAAGGTCTTCAAGTAGTCCTCCCACTGTAAACCCTTCCCTGGACAGAGTGGTAAGTCATGCTCCAGATAATTACTCCCATATCATGCATGCATAATCAGCAATTTCTGAATGGCAGTAATATACCCTGTCACTGGTGGCTAAGCTGACAGTGTCTTCAATTAACACCTTCCTTCACTTTGCAGTTAATGTAGCGTTCTATAATCTAATAGAAGTGCAGATAGATTTGTGACAGTAAAACTGCTGTATAGGTAGTAAGAAGACAGCTGGCAGAGGACAAGACTCGCGTTCTACTGGGCAAGCTGGAGAAAGCTAAGACGTGTTCATCTGTGAGCTCCTGTGTAGAGGAGTTGAACACTCACCTAATTCTCAACCCAGCATGCAAGAATATTGTATGGCAGGTACAAATTTTCACACACTTCTCTGAGCTTTTCAAGCCTCTTTATTTGACTCAAACTTCTGTACTAGTTCGATCACTGATTCCTTTACTGAGAGGTTGGTTATTGGAATGAACGTGATTGTCTTTAGGAAAAATCAGCAGTGCATATACTGAAACATCGACGGCTATTTTGGATGGAGAAGAAACTTCAAGCTGCCATTAGAGAAACTCTAGCCCTGATAGGCTACGTGGATCCACTCACAGGTTGGGGGATACGACTGCTGTCTATCGATGGTGGAGGCACCAGGTACAGACAGTCCACAACAAGAAGTTGAAGCTGTAATGTATAGGGTTTTTTTTTATAGTGAAACAGTTTTACATTGTTTACTGAAAAGCCTTAGAAATCCTAAAAATAATGGATGGAAACTGACTGTGATCTTGCGATTGATTCTTCTACAGAGGGGTAGTTCCACTGCAGGTACTAAAACAGTTGGAGGCTCGGACAGGAAAACGGGTTTATCAGCTCTTTGACTATGTGTGTGGAGTAAGCACAGGTAACCTACTGTACATTAGGCTAAACTGTTCTTCAGTTGGACCAAGTTTCTGTAAACATAGTGACCCAAAGAGAATGAGAATGACATTCACCTGTCCTTTCAGGTACCTTGGCCTTTAACTCTGCAATGATTTTGTAAATGGAATTTTCTTTCTCTGTGTACCTGGTCATTTCATCAGGAGCTGTTTTGGCCTTCATGTTGACTTTGGCTCATTTCTCAATAGAAGAGTGTGAGGAAATGTACAGACGTTTTGGGTCAGATGTTTTCAGACAGAACCCTCTTGTCGGCACTGTGAAAATGGGCTGGACTCACTCATACTACAGCACAGAGACATGGGAGATGATTCTGAAGTAAGTTATTTTTATACTTGTTTTTTTCTAGCACAAGTAGAATCCTGTCTTTGGCATTTAATAGTTCACTTACCAAACACTTATATGGCTCACAGGGAGAAAATAGGTGACCAGCTCCTTGTTAGAACAGCCAGAGATGAGCGGAGTCCTAAGGTGGATCCTAAGATTAAGTTCTGTACTGGTTCAGAGATTCTGAAGCAGTTTTGTTGCCCTGAGATGCCAATAACCACTCCCTTAATAACTCTCTTAATGACTGCAGGTGTCTGCAGTGAGTGCAGTAGTGAACTGGGGTACCAGTCCCAAACCTTTTATCTTCAGAAACTATAATCACTGTCCAGGACACGTCAGCCGTTACGCAGGCGGATCTGGATACCAGCTTTGGCAGGCAGTACGAGCTTCTTCTGCTGCTCCAGGATACTTCCAGGAGTTTCCTCTTTATAACGACATACATCAGGTCAGACTGGCCAAACAGGCATGTTGGAACACATACACTGGATAGTTTTATATTCAGTTGATGTATAGTGTGTTCTGTTATCAATTCTCAGTAGTGTTTTCTCCTGTGGATGGGGTCTAGGATGGTGGTATCATTCTGAACAACCCCTGTGCTCTTGCTGTCCATGAAAGCCGGCTACTCTGGCCCAATCAGCCCTTCCAGTGTGTGCTGTCTCTAGGAACTGGTCGTTATGATACTGCCAGAAGGGGGCCTGCCACATCCACTAGTCTCAGAGCCAAAATAAGCAACCTGATCAGCAGTGCCACAGATACTGAAGGTTAATCTGCTAATAATTAATTTTGCAAAATGGCTGCCTTGATTTCAATTCAAATCATTTTTTTTTCTTTGACAATGGAAAATGTCCCAAAGCAGCTTTACAAAGGCATAAAATCCAGACATAAAATTTAACATATAAATTTTAGCCCTAAATGTTATCCCTGATGAGCAAGCCAGGTGCGAAGGTGGCAAGGAAAAGATGTTGAGAGGAAGAAACCTTGAGAGGAACCAGACACAGAAAAGAACCCATGCTCATTTGGGTGACACTGCATAGTGAAATAATAAATAATCCCTTCTATAACTGTGTGCAATATGGTAAAAAAAAAACTCTGCAATTGTAACCTGTGAATTCGTTACAGTTTTAGCATGAAGTCTACTTTGTTGAAGTTATAAACTGTTTACTGATGGAGATTTGACTGATAGAGTATAAACCTGTCCACGGCATTTAGTCCCAGCCATCATAGGAAGGCTGCTTATATCAGTTGCAAAGTCAAATTCATGGTTTCTAAGTTATTTTATTTTTCTAAGCTGATTTAATATGCAATTATTACAATGTGACAAGGAGTATAATTTAGGAAAATAATCAATGACAGGATGGTGTGATGTGAAGTTGATGAATAGATTGATTTTGAAAGTTTTGTTATACTGCAGTAATTACCAACGATTACACTTAAAATTTTTATTAATAATGCCATACTTTTTTAAACTGCTCATAGTTAGGAAAGTTAGTTCCTGTTATTACTTGCATTATAACATATACTGTAAGCTCTAAAAAGACAAAAAGCAGCTTGTCATTCTACTGAGAAATCAGAACACCCTTAACACTCTCCCACGACAGAAAACTTACTGACCATTACAAAGCAATGACACCTGAGACTCCTTTCATAAATATTACATAAATGCCTCCTTACAGAAACCTTCAGCATATCAATGATTATAAATTTTCCTGCGTTAATGAGCAATATGTATATTTATCATTTTCTTATTAGCCTGAGATTAAGTGGAGCATCCACCATAGTCCTGGTGAATTAGCTGTTACTATTGAAATAGCAAAATGTGAATGTGTTGACATAAACTATAAATTACAGCCCAAACTACTTTACATTAAAATGCAATCAATCCATATTGATAGACAAACATTAGATATCATGAAGTTGTCTGTACTGATATTCCACTAAATGAAATGTGCTATTTCAGGTGTGCACACCCTGCTGGCCGATCTGTTGGAGCCAAGTGTGTATTTTCGCTTTAACCCAATGCTGAGTGCTGAGGTCTCACTGGATGAAAGCAGGCCTGGTGCTCTTAAGCAACTTCAGGTGGACACGCAGCAATATTTAGAGAGGAATGAGCCAAAACTAAAACTTCTTTGCAGTGTACTGGGTGAAGAACGCACCACACTGTGGAAGACTCGGGACTGGATCAGTGAGAAAGCCCGGCAGCTACAGAAGCGCTGGGTGTGAATTAGCAAAAGACATTGCTTTGAAAACCCACTAAACTTGGTTATGTAGTCACAAGGGAAATGTTCGTTGGTGTTCAATTTCACTACATTTTAATATGTTTCAGACCCTATCTGAGAGTTAGGGGGAAAAAATCATACTTTTGCCTGACACTGACTTTTTTCTTGCTATTTACAATGATCAGGCAAAACATTATGACCACCTCCTTTTCTCTGCACTCATTGTCCATTTTCTCAATTCCACTTACCATACAGCTGCATTTGTAGTTCTACAATTACAGACTGTAGTCCAT
>JAOVVH010000024.1:11832914-11844598 GCA_028566435.1 Scorpiodoras heckelii | reverse complement strand
GCAGCATCCTGTGAGCACTGATGAAGCATTAGAGGATGACTAACACAAACTGTGCAACAACAGATGAGCTACTGTCTCCGACTTTACATCTACAGAGTGGACCAATATGGTGGATGTGTCTCAGAGTGAACAGTAAATGAACACAGTGTTTAAAAACTCCAGCAGCACTGTTGTGTCTGATCCACTCACACCAGTACAATGCACACTAACACACCACCACCAAGTCAGTGTCACTGCAGTGCTGAGAATGATCCACCAAGTTGTTGAAATAAAATGCAGTAATTTCTAACATTTCTCAATTCACTGGTGAAGTAAAGCTTCCATAATTCTGTTTTTTACATCATGAACATTATCCATACATTACCAATACAAATAAATTCATTATTCAATTTGCTTAAAATAGATCCACTTTCCTAAGCATTTTTAGATAAAAGCACAGGTAAGTCTCATAGTGGAAAGAATGATTGAGTGGGAAAAGGAAGCCCTCTATAGATGAGTGTTTTTATTATTGACAACTGTAACTCATCTTTCACTTCCTCTTAATGGTTTACACTAACACAGAGGATCTTAATGCAACACACTTTTAACTGAGAACTCAAATGTAATTCTACAACTACAAAGTGCAGCTATAGGGTAAGTGGAACTGAGAAAACGGGCATTAAGTGTAGAGAAAAGGAGGTGGTCACAATGTTATGCCTGATCGGTGTATCTCTGTGGGGTAGCATGGTAGCATTCCTCCAGCCTAGCAAAAACGTGTTGGCAGGTAGAGTGGCTATGCTAAATTACACCCTAGGTATGAATAAATGAATGGATGTATGTGGACTGTCCTGTGATGGATGACACAACATCTGTGATGTATTCTGAAACTCTAAACAGGATGAAGCAGTTACTGAAAAAGAATGAATGAACATGCAATACTGTGTAAAAGTTTTACGCACCATATTGTTTTTAGGTTCAACTTTTGTTATTGATGTTTTATTTTAGTTCTGCATTATTGAGTCAGTACAAAAAGATTTTAGATTTCCAAACGTTTTCCAACAAAAAATTAAATGTTACAGAAAAATGTTTGTATGTCAGTAATGAAAGCAACACATTACATAAAAGATCACTTTTCAGACAAAAAACATAACGAAGGCTGCTGGGTTTTGCATGCAAAAAAGAAGTAAGTGAGACAGCCTCCAGAAGTCTCCAGAAGAGCTGCGGCAGATTCTCCAAGACGCTCAGTAAAACTTACCAGCTAATTACCGTATAGTACGATGCAGAAGTCTTAGGAACATGCAAAGACTTGCCGTAAAGCAAAGATACCTTCTAAATAATGATGTTTGTACATGAAAGAAAACACTATAAAGTGGAATAAACAGTAATAAACTAATGGAAGTCAATATTAGGTGTGTCTTTTTCTTAAACAGTCTTCCCAGGTACAATGTGTGCAGTTTTATAAGGAGAATTAACTTTTAAGTTTTACTGTGCATCTTGGAGAATCTGCCACAACTCTTCTGGAGACTTTGACTGTCACACTTACCGGTACTTCTTTTTTGCATCCAACAGGTCTTCCGCAGTATTTGCGGCGAATGGGATGCGGTTCAATGGATGATACATCATAAAAATCAACCTTCTGCCACTTTTCCACTGTCCATCCTTTCTGCAAGCTGCGGTCCTTAGCAAATGCGACACGATTTTTTTGTTGTCTTCTGTTTACTGCTGCTTTCTGACCACTAATTCAGACCACTGCGTGAAAGAATTCCACAAACTGTTCTTGTAGATACAGCATTTTCTGGTGACCGGTTCTCATTTAGTTCCGCTGCAGTTGAAAAAGGGCTGGCCCTGGACTGTCGAAGCAACAAACAGTCCTCTCGAACAGTTGTCTTAAGGGGTCTGCCTGACCTGGGCTTGTCATGAACGTCACACCAGTTTCTTGAAATCTTATTCTTATCCTCTCCACTTGACGTTTGGATACATTAAAGATGTCTGCTACCTCAGCAGCAGACTTGGTCTTCAAGGTCTTGATGATCAGCACTTTGGTTTGTGGTTGAATCTTTGGCATGTTGTCAGAGTTCAGGCTGTACTTCACATGAAAGTCTGGTGTGCTGGGGTTCTTTTTATACACACCTGGGAATGTGTTAATTACATTATTTGTCCCAGGTGAACTCTAATCTGTGATTGGTTGAATCATTTAAAGACATGACAAGACTTTTGTCCTTGCAAAAACAGATGTTATGGGCTTTACCAAGCTGTGGACATCAGGACACTTTTTGACAGTTTCACTTTACACCCAGTTATTAATATGAAAGCCCTTGACATTAAAGTGAACCATTTATTGTAGCAATTGATTGATTACAAATAAAGCTATATACTATTTTAAGCTACTATATCCTTATGCAACAAGACTTCTGTCAATTACTGTAATTATATATACTAGCAGGTTGTGTGGTTTGAGTTCACCTTGTGACCGCAGCAGCCAGGATGCCAATGGTGCTCTGCTTGGGAGGCATGGAGGAATGACCTGGCTTCGTACTGACACTCAGCTGTACTGTAGCCTGTCCTTTCTCAGTGATGCCGATCCTAAAACATACATATACAAACGAGAAAAACAAGTGGATAAGCACAAACCTGAAAAGAACAAACAAGATAATTTCATATAGTACAACTGAAGAACTATGCCAACTTGCCACCCATGGTGAAGAAAACAAGCCTTGGGTTAAAAAAAAAACAGAAAAAATGTCTGTGTTTAATTGGCTTAATGTGACCCTGTAAATATGAGAATAATGGCATATTTAGCGACAAACACTGAGTGCTCATTTTCATAAACAGAAGGAAAGAACCTAATCTCCACTGTTTAGCTGTAACACCATTCAATATTTATGCAAGCCTTTAATGAATGACTGGGGCATACAGTAATATTATATCTGTGATATAACATTTACTTTACACCATCACAGAGCAGAAATTTAGCTAAGCCTTGGAGTTAATACTAACCCAGCCATGAAAATTAAGTTCACAACCGGTATATGGTAGTGCATCTCAAAATATGTGAATATCATGGAAAAAGTTAATTTTTGTTCATTATTTCATTCCAAAAGGTAAACTGTCATACATTTTATATTCATTATATGTAAAGTATGTATTTATTTTTGTTTTGATCATGTCTTATAGCTCATGAAAATCAGAAATCCAGTCTCTCAAATTATTACAATATTTCATTTCGAGTTTGAGTAAATTACTATTCAAGCAGTATAAATACCGTTTATCTCTCTGTCTAGCTCATTAGACGCAACCACGATCGTGGAAGACTGCTGACCAGAAGATCATGGAAGATCGTCCAGAAGATGATCACCGACACCCTCCACAAGGAGGGTGCACCACAGAAGGTCACTGCTAAAAAGGCTGACTGTTCACAAATTGCTGTATCAAAGCATATTAATGGAAAGTTGACTGGACGGGGAAAATGTGGTAGGAAAAGATGCAAAATCAGCAGGGAAGAGCACAGACTACCGATATTTGTCAAAAAAAATTCCAAGAACTTGGAAAAGATTCACAAGGAGTGAATGCAGGCTGGTGTCAATGTATTAAGACAGATGTCTCCAGGAAAGCAGCTAAAAATGGCACATTTCTAATATCTAACCTCTCCTGACCAGAGACAACATCAGAAGCATCTTACCTGAGCTAAAGACTGGAGAGCCAAAGAATCCAAGGGGGCCATGTCATCTGCTGGTTTTGGTCCACTGTGTTTTATCAAGTCAAAAGTCAACATAGCCGTCTACCAGGAGATTTTAGAGCATGACATGCTTCCTTCTGCTGACAAGCTTTATGTAAATGTCAATTTCCTTTTCCAGCAGGATTAGGACCTGCCCACAGTACCAAAACTACTACCAAATGGTTTGCTGACCATGATATTACTGTGGCTGACTGGCCAGCCCACTCTCTGGACCCGAATCCCATAGAGAATCTGGGGGTACTGTCAAGAGGAAGATGAGAAACATCCAACCCTGCAATACAGGTGGAGTAAAGGCCACTATCAAAGCAACCTGGGCTTCAATGACATCTCAGTAGTGCCACAAGCCGATTGCTTCCATGCTGCACTGATGCAGTAACGTGATTTTTTTTATTCTGAATTCTCAAACTTTACCAAGCATTATAGAAGACGACCAAGTGCTGTTATGACCGCAAAACAGAGGATATACAACAGTGGTCTCCAATCTTATCTGAGAAGGCCCGGTGTGGGTGCAGGTTTTCTTTCCAACCAAGCAGAAGCCACACACTACTGAAAGTCAAGATCCACTGATTAGATCCATTGATTAAAAACAGGTGGAATGACGTGTGGCTCCTGCTTGGTTGGAAGGAAAACCTGCATCCACTCCAGCCCTTTGTGGATAAGATTGGCGACCACTGATATACAATGTACTATTAGCGCAGGTACCAATAATTTTGAAATTGTGAGTTGTGTTTTTGTAATAAATTCATTTCAACTGATGGTTATTACTTCTCTTATGTTTTTAATGGGAGATCAACATAATTAACCACAAAAGACATTTTGTCATAACCTTCTTACCCATCTTTACCCAATGGGCCAGCAAGTCTAGGGATGAGTGTATGTGAGACCATAAAGTGAAAAGGCTTTTTAAAAAGGTCTCACAGTGCAGCTGGTCCATTCAGCCCACTTATAATTCCATCCATTATTGCAAGGCCTTCATCTACAAGAAACTGTAACTTCACTCCTCGACCCTTCAGCACATTGACTATGTTTACTGCTCCAGCACTGCCAAAGATCTGTACAGATAAAACAGAATGTCAAATATCATCAGGTCAAAATTGTAGTCAAGGTGTTTTGCTTAAAACACAGAAATTGTGTGAAGATGCATGTGTAATGTAATATGCTTAAACATTTATTCTATATACCTTAAAATGCCACATGAAAATTTTTTCCTGACCAACCAGGGAGGGCGAAGGCTATCACATGCTTTCTCTGAGGCACATGATGCCAGCTACTGCATCTTTTCGAACTGCTGCTTATGCAACGTTAGGGGGGTGGTGTAACACACAAGCATCCATGATTGGTGTCGCTGTGACTGATATGAGAGAGACAGTATGCCATCACTCCCTCCCTGAGAACACAGCCAATGTTGCTCTCTGGACTCCTGGCCACAGATGGCTATGGCATCATCAGAACTCAAATTCGGGATCTCCGTATGATAAGCAAACCCTTTTCTGTTGGGCCACTCAGGAGCCCAATTATTTAAATTATATTTGTAACAATACTAACAAAATCTTTCCACAATATTATCATATGGCTTATATTTTCTAATGAACCTAAAACAGAAATGTAAAAACAATATTCATATTATTTGACATTAACAAACTGTTCTTTGCACATGTTAAACAAAGGATTTCAGGCTCTTTCATATTACATTATTTCTGTACTCAGACCTGCTATCAGAAGGCTTCCCAGTAATGTGAAAGGTTTTGTGTATCCAGTTCCATAAGGAGAATTCATTAGGAAAATGCAATATACTGGGGCCTTTGTAATAGATTTTACAAATGTAGTTTTATGATGTGGGTCAAAGGAACCTTCACTGCTAAGATGTAATGTATGTGAGCATCTCACCTCCTCGTCATGACCAAGGCCAATGTAGAACCCTCGCTGTGGAACATATCCTCGCTCCAACAAGTACTCCAGAGCCTGAAGGATCCCCTTCACAGGCAGATTTAATCATATTCAGAAGCAGTTTTTACAGACAAACATAATATTGTTTTAAAGATCCCATGACATGCTGCTTTTTTATGCTTTTATATAGGCCTTAGTGGTCCCCTAATACTGTATCTGAAGTCTCTTTCCCGAAATTCAGCCTTGGTGCAGAATCACAGTCACTTCGAGCCAGTCCCACAATGAGCTTTCCTTAGGACTTGCCACTTCTGTGTCTGTAGCTTTAGTGTCTGGGGGCAGTGTAGCTCAGTGGTTAAGACATTGGACTACTGACCCGAAGGTTGGGAGTTCAAATCCCACCACAGCCAAGCTGACACTGCTGGGCCCCTGAGCAAGGCCCTTAACCCTCAACTGCTCAGTTGTGTAAATCAGATAAATGTAAGTCGCTCTGGATAAGGGCGTCTGCCAAATGCCATAAATGTTAATGTAAATGTAGCTTTAAATGATAATGAGGAGGAGAAAGGCGGGGCAAGGTGGAGGGTGGGGGAGTGGCCTTGACCAGCTTGCGGCCACGGTACCATGCGCTAATGTTTACAGCGGATGTATCACGATGGCTCAGACACGCATTTGTTCAAGCTTTCCAGTTTGACCCAGAATCTGAACCCGATGGAGAACCACCTGAAGCAGTTGAAACTCAGCGACTAAAGCAGGATGTCTCCGAATGGTTAGTTTAAAATATTGTGTCTGAATACGGTACTTTAGTTGGTTTGTTTATGCATGCTGTTACAGTTATTATCATGTAGCTAACGCTAGCCTACGTTGTTGGCTTTTCATGTTGCTCTGATTTGCTATCGTTCTAAAGCTGTATTAGCATCTGTATCAGTCATATCAGTAATCTTTCAATTGTAGAGAAGACTGTACTCTGGCTCATTTTTAATGACAAGGTTCTCCATGTCCATGTATACTGAAGTTATGGTACACATAACCCATGATTTACTCCTGAAGATTTACCATTGTTACATCTACCTATTATCAGATATTTACCTGAAGATTTACCATTATTACATCTACCTAAATGTTTTGGAGAGGTGCCGTTGTGCTAACTGGGCAGATAGCTGTTAGCTGCAGAGCTAATGTCACAGCCACATTCTAAGGGTAACAAGCCAGGTAACCAAATACAGCTAAGCAACAAAATTATATAGCGTTAGTTGCAGGGGCGTCAGAAGCATTTTTAATGTGGGGGGGACACACTGGGGGGTCCCGTCACAGTCACCAATCGCCGCAACTTCCAGTAGCGGTATAACACACTCGGAGGAAAGCGTTCCCGCCCACCTTCTGTATGCATGAGCTCACAGACGCCTGTGATTGGACAGTCTCACTCTGATTGACATGGGAGAGAGCGTATGCTGCCCCTCCCACCCTGAGAGCACAGGCAAATTTTCTCTCTGAACTCCTGGCTATGGGCAGCTATAACATCACCCGGACTTAGACTATTGATCTCTGGATGATAGGGTGAACGTGTTGCCAAAAAAACTAATTAGAAATGACATATTCGCTCTTGCTCATAATGGTCTTCTCATCATCTGAATTTTAAACATTTAATTTGTCAGACAATAAACCAAGCACTGTTTTATGCAGAAAATACTGAAATAATAAACTCCCAGTAACATTTTTGGATGCAATCATTTTATACTTGCTGATAAAAATACTAAACTCCCAATAAACATTACTGATGTGATTATTTCATTCTTGCTGATAATCTATAATGATGATGCTAGTAGATTAAATTAGGTTACAGAAGTATTCTGGTCACTCACTGCAATTTCACATCACAACAGGGAATCAATAAACATCATCAGAGCAGAGTTGGCCTCAGTCTTGGCATTACAATACGGTACTGTCGAAAACAAATCAATGAAAGTTTTTGTATCATCATTGTATTTGGATGAAATGATAGCCAACATTAAGCTAACTGATAGATATCCTAACATTGACTAGCCAGCTAACTGCACTAACATTTCCATTGGAGGAAAAACCTGTCCTGGGGGAAATTTCGACTTTCCACTTCTTTTTGAAGAACTTCCTTATGTCCACTGTGTCTAGGGAGGGAGCAAATATTGCAAACAATTGATCATCAACAAAGAATACCCTACTGTTACTTAAAATAAATAAGGCAAAGCTTACTCCTAATATTTCTGGGTTAATTTTGAGGGCATATAACAAAAGAATAAGGTTTTAGCAAAAGCTGGACATTGTGAGATGGCAACGGGGCCCAAGTTGAGGAAACAGTCGTCGGTGAAATGTTTGGCACAGACATACAAAACTTTGGGAAGTTGTGTTGGCGCATTTCCAGAGAAAATAAAATTAACCCACTGGTTCTTCAGAGGCTTGGATGAAGGAACAATAAAAACAACTTTTGTGTTCGTTTGTACATCCAAACACTGAGCAACTGCCATGCTTCTCTCATTTGCAAGCCATGATGTCTCTCAGGGAAAAAACAATGTGGCACATTAACAGTCGGTCTAGCTCATTTTTTCATGGGCGGGCCAAATTCTCTGGGCGGGCAAAGCAGAGAAAGGGGACGTAACCTTTCCCCGTATGACGACATAAAGGGAAGATTCCAGATCGGCCCATCTGAGCTTTCATTTTCTCAAAGGCGGAGCAGGATACCCAGGGCTTGCTTAACACCTACCGCCATGTCTAGCCACTGGGGGACCATAGGCAGGCTAGTGGAACTCATTTTAATGTTAAAAAACCTAATAAAGTGAAATTTCCATGCCATGGGACCTTTAAACAAAAACAACTGCTCCACACTAGGAATCACCATACCATGACAGAGTTTTTATCGTCAATGGTCCCTCGTCCATAAATGAAACCATTCAGCTCTTTGGCTGAGAAGGGCGGTGCATCCCAGCCATCAGTCTCACTGGCTGGCACCACATCAATATGTGCCAGCAGCATATAAGGCATCAGCTTGGGATCGGTACCTGACACGGTGAACAGGTGGCTGTAGTTCCCCACCACCTCATGCTTAACCAGACTAGATGAGAAGATTGTTGGGAAGACTGAAAGAGACAAGTAGATAAAAGTCGACTTATAGTTGTAGGGAGGTCCCAAATAACAAGAAAAAATATCAAACGGTTGTTAACTTTTTAGTGATTAATTACGTTTAGTCTGGCCCTGTGTCCGGACCATAAACATGTCTAACCTCTTTTTAGAAGATGGTGAAACTCTTGCAGAGCAACTGTGTCCTGCTTATTCTCTGAGAACGACACAGTAGGAATACGAATGGCCTCTAGAAAAAGGAACAGAAAAAACAGAAATATTTTTTCCACTTGCCATTTTTCATTTAAAACCATAGTGTGTTCACAGAGATGTCAGGCATCTTTCATTCTTCTACACTAACTGCTTTATCATGGAGCCTATCCTGGGAACAGTGGATACTAGGAAGACACCCAGAATGGGACACCAATTCACTGCATCATTTTGTTTAATATGCATTGTGCTATTTTATTGGTGAATGTACCATGTGTAACTGTAGCTTTTAAAATAAGGCATAGTTTATTGGCACGAATAGCACAAAACACAGGAATAAAGAAATGCAGAAAAGACATTTTGACAGTAGGTTATATTAAATTCACTTGAAATGCTTTTCAATGGGGAAGTAATGCTGATGAATATGATTGGATGTGTAAATGACAGGTGTGCATTTTTATCCAATAATTTTTCATTCATAACATTAATGTACCTCCTCCTGTTTAATGTGCAGCCTGTAATACTGAGATCTTTTTACTTTCTACATTACAGTTTACGTTTCATTTACCAAAGTATCATTGCTTTGCGTTGCATTTCATAAAACCTGTTTAAATCTGTTTCTTTGCAGAAATCAACAAACATTCCAACATTTCTTTCTGCCACATTGTGGCTGATGTCACAGAACAACCATGAAATACTTCTCTGGGCTACAGAGGGTTTGTGGCAACATCTACGGTCAAACTGCTGAGAGAACTGGGAGTTGGGGGCCTGACCCTACATGCAGCCATCAAAATCGTGTCAGAGACAGCAGAGAGAAGCAACCAGTGGCTTTGAGTGAAGAGGAATGACCCCTGCTGGGCCCCCAAATAACAACCTTTGTCTCATAAGTTGTCTGCCACTTAACAGCGAGGTGACTCTCATTAAGAATTGAGCATGGGACGCAAGCTCAGACCTGATCAGCCTGTAGCAGGCCGCCTCTGGCAACGGTGTATTGGGCATGGGACGCAAGCTCAGGCCTGATCAGCCTGTAACGGGCCCCCTCTGGCGAGGGCGTACAACATTTGTTGCTGAGTGGATCATAAATGATATCAACATCTCATGCTGTGATTTTGAAACTAAGCTACCCCTTGTTTATTTAGTCAGTATCATTATTGGCTGGGAAACCAGGCAATCTGGTAACACTGGCTCAGGTTCCCACGGTTTCTTCATTCTTCCTGTTGATGCCTCATGTCTTGTTGCCTTGTTGGCTGCTTATAAAAATAGTTCTGGGTTCTTTATCCTGTTAATAGTGTATCCCACCACACAGCTGCTTTTAGGTGGGTTTTTTCGGCTGGCAGATGGAATTGTCAAGGAGGTACCTTCACTCAATACAAAGTCAATGGAGAGTTCTTCCTTCAGGTGTGGGCGGAGCTTAACTGTGCTCTGTCTCTATTGCACATAAGTGGTGCACAAAGCTAGGTTTTGTGAAACACTGAAACATTCGAATCAGTTGTGCAGGAATTGTGCAGAGATTTCTAAACAATCCGAGACCAATCTCCATGGGGACACCTACTGTCCACTTTTGCTCGTCACTTATTGACAATGCTGTTCTGTGAAACAGAGACTCAGACAAGTGTTCAGACAAATTCTAACTACTTATTATTCTGCTCAGTGTGCAGTCACACTTCAAATTTGGCGTAATTAAAATAGTAATTTTGTAAAACACAAAAAACTATGGGACCTTTACCAGTTGTTGCTTAGGCTAACATGGGTATAAAACATTTTGTTTCAGTACAATGCCTGTTTTTGACCACCTGTCATTTTCTCGTATTCAAAAATTCACAGTGGAGTCTACTAAAACGAGTGAGATTTATGGCCACCAACATTCTTGGAAGTGACAACTAGCTATTGACAGCAATATACAATGCACATATAAATGTAAATTAATGTTTAATGCAAAGCATGGGCTGGTGCAACAGGAAAGTGCTCACCATAGCAAGGAGATTTTAGAAGAATACAGAGTCTATGTGATGTATTCAAGATATTAAGGATTGGCTGGCTTGAAATTTCCTCAAGCTGAATGAAGGGAAAACAGAAGTGTGGATTTTAGACTCTCAAACCATTGTCAGTGATTTAATGAAGAGTCTCGGTTGCCTCAAGGACAAATTCATATTTTATATAAATATGGGCCTCATTTTTGATTCTCAATTAAATTTCTTGATGCATACAAATAAGCTGGTATAGCTCTGTTATTTTTCACGACAAATATT
This sequence comes from Scorpiodoras heckelii, assembly GCA_028566435.1. Taxonomy (NCBI): domain Eukaryota; kingdom Metazoa; phylum Chordata; class Actinopteri; order Siluriformes; family Doradidae; genus Scorpiodoras; species Scorpiodoras heckelii. The sequence goes on along the minus strand of JAOVVH010000024.1, from coordinate 11,833,453 downwards.
GCTAAAATTAGGAAAATGCTTTCCTTTAATGACACAGAGAGAATCATTCATGTTTAAGGCTAAATATTATCAAGGTTAGACTATTGTAATGCTTATTCATGTGTCTTAGTCAAGGAGCTATAACACAGCTATAACAAGGATCTATAACACTGCTATAACAATGAGCTATAACACTGCTATAACAAGGAGCTATAACACAGCTATAACAATGAGCTATAACACTGCTATAACAAGGAGCTATAACACTGCTATAACAAGGAGCTATAACAAGGAGTTATGAAAGAAGGGAGCATTCTTGCAGGTAGTATTCTTGTCAGTTATATGGTAATGGTTCATTAGCGTTAACTAGTTACTGTTGTTTACACCATCATCTAAATGCATTGTTACAGGCTTCAGTTTCTTCAAGTGTTAAACAGTGGAGGACATGTAAGAGACATAAATGTTTATTTTATAATTATTTAATTGTGTTGTAGGCTACATTTTCATTTACTTTCAGATACCTTTCCAGAAATGTACATTTCCAGAACACTTTTGTTTTG
>JAOVVH010000024.1:11749886-11763148 GCA_028566435.1 Scorpiodoras heckelii | reverse complement strand
ACAACAACAACAATAATAATAATAATAATAATAATAATAATAATAATTATTATTATTATTATTATTATTATTATTATAAACCCCGATAGAGGATTAATGTTTTATAATATCCTATTTTATATTAACTACTGATTTAGCTACAGCTATTATTTGGGCTTTTATACTCAATCTTCAAGTTCGCCCCAACAGCAAAGCATTGTGGGAAGGCATGGACCCGTGAAACTCTAAAGTATGGCGGATGGGGAAGAGCCGTAAGTAGCGTTGAATGAACGAAGTGATTTCGGAACAGATATTGTTGATATTTTGACCTGTAGCCGCTGTAACAAGGACGTGTTTGAATCCTCTTTTATTCTTTCATTTTAGGGCGAAGAAAAGACAGAGAATAGAGGAGCAGCCTGAGAAGTTAGTGATGAAATGCTAAATGCTGGCTGCAGGTTTGAGTATTGCACAGCATAGGGAGTGTGAAAATTCATCCTTTTCCGTCCACCGTCCGTGTATCCAGATAGCAGGGAAAAAAAATAAGCTTTATTTAACAGTTAACACATGTTCTGTTCAAATCGTTTGGGGAAAAGTAGTAACGTAAAGAAAAGGTGGGATGTAACCGTCGGATTATTTTGCTTCCGGATTGTGTTGCATTTTAAGACGTCAGCCGGCTAACTGGCTAACTGGCTAATGTCAACTAGCGTTAGCTTACTAAGTGTCAACATAAACAAGGCCTGTAAACGGCTGAGAGAGAAACACTGAGCTGCTCAATGCTCTGTGAAGTGGTGATGAATTTTCACATGATTCACTGTGGCCAGTGCTCGCTGTCTTGTCTTATTCTGTCCAGTCAGCTTTGACCCTTGACTGTGTTCTGTTGTACATTTGTGCGTGTATGAAGGGAAAAAGGGATTCAACAGAACGAGTTTTAGAAAGAGTTTTTACCTCAAACTGCCTCTGGTAAATAAGACAGATAGGTTAGGACACTAGTTGCACTTTCAGTTCATTCCTCTAAGCAAATCCACATAATACATGTTCCTGATCATTCAGTCCTGGATGTAATATCCAGGTGAGATCTGTTTCCACTAATTCAAGGCTGGATGTAAAAACTAAATGAGACCTCGTCCCCCTGCTTTAGTCTTGGGGTGTAAAATCGAGGTTCGACCTGTCCCTGCGAGTTTAATTCTGGATGTCGTAGCTGAGCTTCACGAGCATGCACACACCTGCAGAAACAGCAAAATGTCCCCAGGAGCATTAAACTGAGCAGTAAAGTGTAACAAGAGGACATCATTAGAAAGTAGTGTTTAAATTTTGTCATGGACAAAAGTAATAATAAAACGTACTAAAAATTGACTTTCCTAATTAGATCTAAGGTCTAAAGTCTGAGTTGGCAGCAGTTTGTAGGATGGTACTGATGCAGCTCATCGTTCCTGAGTACTGTTTAAGCCATGCCGTCATGTGGGTCTTCCAGACGTGATCAAATAAACTTAAGCATTTGGACTGAGCAGGTTTGTCCAAAAGCATTGCCGTGGGTTTAGGTTTAGCATCCTTTGTGCAACCATACCTTAAAATACTACCAAAATGAAACTGCTCTATATGGACAGAAGTATTAGGACAACTGCGTATTCCACCTACAGGAGCTTTTATGACTTCCTGTTCAAATTCCATAGGCATAAATATGGAGTTGGTGGCCCCCTTTGCCTCTTTCACTCATCCATGGCTTTCTACAATGTTTTTGAGTGTGTCTGAGGGACTTTTTGGCCATTCATGCAGAAGAGCATTTGCGAGGTCAGACACTGATGTAGGATAAGAGGACCTTCGTTCTAGTTCAGCCCAAAGGTATTCAGTGGGGTTGAGATCAGTGCTTTTTGTGGCACCAGTCAAATTCTTCCGCACCAAACTCGCCCAGCTGTGCCTTTTTGGACGTGACTTTGTGCACTTTGGCACAGTTATGCTGTAACAGAAAAGGGCCTTATCCAAACAAAATTGAACGAACACAGTTGTCCAAAATGTCTTGCTATGCTGAAGCATTAAGATTTCACTTCACTGGAACTAAAGGACCTAGGCCAAACCCTGGCTTAGCACTTATTGAGTCAACAGAGTATTGGCATTTTTTATGCACTGTGTGTGTCAGCACTCTGTGATCCTGCTCTGTAACTTTACGTGGTCTGCCACTTCATGGCTGAGTTGCTGTGGTTCCTAAATGCATCCCGTTTTCAGTAATACCACTCACAGTTGATCATGGAGTATCTAGGAGGGAAGAAATTTTATGAATGGGTTTGTTGCAACGGTGGCATCCTATTACAGGACCAGTGAGCTCTTTAGAATGGCCCATTCTTTCATAAAAAGATAACAATAATTTGTTGGTATGGCTAGATGCTTGGTTTTGTACAGCTGTGGCAATGGGACTAAATGAAACACCTGAATTTAATGATTAAGAGGTGTGTCCCAATGCTTTTGTCCATGTAGCGTACCTCGAAACTGACTTGGAGCATAATTGAGCCTCTTGACAAGTACACTTGAAGTTTAGCAGTTTTCCCTTTTTAAATAGCAAGCTTGAGGTAGACGATTACAAAAGTGTGTGTGTGTGAGTATATGTATATATTTGTGACAGTGTTACAATTTTTGTAATTGTGTACACCACCATCTACAGTCAAGATGTGATTGAAATATGGACTTTCAGCAACATTGCTTTAACCGTTTAGGAATTACAGCCTCCCATTTTGACAGGCTCAGACATAATTGGAGAATTGACTGATGAGCCATTTCATGGCCAGGTGTAGCCTGCTTTCATAACAGATTAAGGAGATAAAAGGTCTGGAGTTGATAGAAATATATTTGGTAGCTGTTCATGGGAACCTCTTGAATGGTCCAAAGAGGTGTCGATGTAAGTGAAGGAGGCCATCTTTATGCTGAATAAAGACAAAGCAGACCTATCAAAGAGATAGCAGAATCTTTAGGATCAACCTAAAACTTAGAATCAAGAGCGTAAAATTTGGAAACATAGAATCAACAATTTGGTACATTCTTAAAAATAAGGAATGCATTGGCGATTTCAGTAACACCAAATCTCTGGAAGACAACTAAAGTGGATGAGTTCAGAATTCTTTCGTTGGTGAAGAAAAAAAACCTTCATAATTTCGAGCAGAGTCAAGAGCACTCTCGAGGAGGTAGGCGTACTCCTGTGTGATATTTTTGTACCCCTTAAATGAAAAGCCTAAAAGCATTAAAGCCTACACTTCAATCACATTTTGATTGCTTCGCATATTATATATATAATAAATATATAAATAAAAGATTTTAGACTTTATACATATAAAATGATTATTTCCTAATTGGTAATTAGTTTAATTTGAAATTAAGCGATCTGATTTTGCTCTCCAGAATGGCAGTGGATATTCGCAGCAACGGTGATTGGGATGGGCGATGGAGTCATGTGCAGAAGTTTCTGGAGAGGTCTGGACCCTTCACACACCCTGATTTTGAACCAGGCGAGGAGGTGAATAGATAATAGATTTTAACAATAAATTGAATTACATATGGTTGTCTCTTTTGCAAATAGCTTTATTGTTTGTCTTTGTTTTTATACAGATTCTTCCGTTTTTATTGGAAACATGCAAAATTCTAGTGATTGGGGCAGGAGGTCTTGGCTGTGAGCTACTAAAAAACCTGGTAATGTTTACATATAGTTAAGAGGTGGATTGCTTTTGCTAACCAGGCTCTACACCGAATACACTGCTCATCATTAGAGTGTGTGTGTGTCTGTGTCTGTCTGTCTTAGTGACTTTTATTTTTATCCTTCTCTTTCAGGCACTGTCAGGCTTTCGGAACATCCATGTCGTAGATATGGACACTATTGATGTTTCGAATCTGAACAGACAGTTCCTCTTCAGGCAAGGATTCAGTTCATTCAGTTGAATCACTACTACATTTTATTTCATATCAAAGTTATCTGTGAGCAGGTTTAATACTGAGCTTTTTGCGTTTGAAGGTCAAAGGATGTCGGCCGTCCTAAGGCTGACGTGGCAGCTGACTTCGTCAACAGTCGGGTTCCAGGATGTCATGTTGTACCGTATCCTTCATCGCGTAATAAAAGCCAATTATGTGTTCTCTTGCAAAGGAATGTTTCAAAAAATGCCTTGTACTTCTGTATTTTCTTACTTTGCTTTCTTAACCGCTGTAATATAGACACTTTAAGAAAATTCAAGACTTTGATGAATCTTTTTACAGACGTAAGTGCCGAGTACCCAGACAGGATCTAGCTTGTAATTGAGCTGGTGTGCTATGTTGTTATGAAGAAATTGTTGCTTCATCTTCTTTTCTTCGGCTTTCTTATACAGAATTCCACATAATCGTATGTGGGCTGGACTCTATCATCGCTCGCCGTTGGATGAATGGAATGCTGGTGAGTAGTGTTTCAAAGCTCCCATGATTATTCTATCAACTACATATTCACAACCATTTAAAATGTTCCATCAACAATGTCAGTTTCAGTTCAATAAAATAAGAATTCATTGAGAATGATAGTACACAAGTGTAAATCTTATGGGTATAAATTAGTGCTGTCAAATTATCGCGTTAACGCGCTAAAGAATTAATCGTGATGAAAAAAATTAACGGCACTAAAAATTTTAACGCAGATTAGAAATTTGTTCAATTACACAAACCAGCGGCGCCATCATTGAACAATATTCCAAAATTGACCGTTACGTTACTCGTTTTAGGCTGCATTCTGATTGCAAATATCCCTAAGCTGTATCACTGCTCCCTACACACTACACAGGGTACAGAATCCCAAGGGCTCTTCATAGGGAACTCAGTCAGTAAAACGGCTCTATTTGAAACGTCCTGCAACATCATCAACAGCGGACAGCTGATTGGTTGTGTTCTACAAGACAGCACTCGGCTGTATTTAGCATGATAAACAACCCTGTTCAGACTTATTGTGTATGCTGTAGGCACTTTTGAAATAAATGTGATGAAACATCTATGAACTGTGGGTGATGTATGTTAACTTTTTAATGTATGTTTTGGTTGTGGTTGGAATGTAAACTTACTCTTCGGTTGCAACGTGCCACGTTACTCTAATTTAAATAGGCCAATTGGTGCCTTTAATTAAACTCCAACTATAATCAGTATATCAGATGAATGAAAGACAAAATTTTTTTTTAATTTAAAATAACGAAAAGAGATAAATCATCGTTAATATCTGACTTTTATCAAATAAAGTCAAGTGAATAATGAGGCAACATTCAGCAGTCGTTTCTCTTTCATTTTCAATGGCTTTACGATGCTGACCTGCATGTACAACGCAAATCAAAATGTGCGTTGAATCCGCGATTAATGCGCGATTAAAAAAATTTATCGCGTGACAGCACTGGTATAAATCTATACCAAGTGTCTGGTTTAGAATGAGGGCACACTTGAAATCATCATTTCTGTAGTGAAAAGGTGGAATATGATGATGAAATGTCTGTAGTGTGAACTTGTTAGACACTTGTTTGTGTTTGCTCCCCTCAGCTGTCATTGCTTATCTATGAAGATGGAGTTTTAGATACCAGCTCCATAATCCCACTAATAGATGGAGGTACGGAAGGATTTAAAGGGAACCTGAGGGTCATCTTGCCTGGAATGACAGCCTGTATAGACTGCACACTGGAGCTGTATCCTCCGCAGGTACTCTGGTTTCTTACACAAACTGGTACAGTGCTATGGAGAAGTATTTCCTGCTTTCTTCGTCATTGTTAATTTGTCACACATACTTTTTTCAGATCCTCAACATAAATTTAACACAGGACAAGCTCAAACTGTGAAAAACACAAAGTACAAATTTTAAATAATCATTTAACATCAGCTGACCTTGTGTGAAAAAGTAATTGCCCCCATAGTTACTCCATGAATCAAATTTAACTGATAATTGGGGTCAGTTTGACCAGACACACCCAGGCTTGATAATTACCAGCACTGTTTTATCTAAACTTTACTTAAATAGTACCTTTTTAGCTTATGTAACATAAGCTAAAAGCAGCACACTGTGCCACAAAAGGGCAAGATAGTTATTCAAATATATCAGTCTGGAAACGGTGACAATGGTATTTTTAAAGCTGTGAGACTCTAGACAACCAGAGTGAGAGCCATATTATCTCCAAATGGGGAAAACTCAGAACAGATGAACATGTAAGGAACTGCAGGCCTCGCTCACCTAAGTTCAGATCAGCATTCATGACTCCACCATTAGAATGAGTCTGGGCAAAATGGTATCTATGGAAGAGTTGCAAGGTAAAAATCCACTGCTAACCTAGAAGACCATAAAGGCTTTTCTCACCACTTTGCCAAAAAAATTTATTTTGATGACCTCCAAGTTTTGCAGTTATTGTCTTGTGGACTGATAGGTGGTAAGTGGAATGTATTGGAAGATATGAATCCTGTTACATCTGGCATAGAGCTAACAGCATTTCACGAACAAAAACATCATGCCATCAGTTAAACACGGTGGTGGTATTATGATGGCATGGGGATGCTTTGCTGTTTCAGGGCTGGGCCACTTGGCGTAATTGACAGAACTATGAATTCTGCTCTCCGTGATATAATCTTGAAGAAGAATATCTAGCCATTAGTTCCTGATCTTGCTTCCAGTGTTGTTGCTGCTTCAATGAGGCAATTAGTTTTTTGTAAGGCTGATATAGGTCTTGCATAACATTTTCCTTCAGCGAATGATATGGTCATTTAAAATGAAAAAAAAAAAAACTTTCACACTACTGAAGCTTAATTTATAGAACATTTAACCTGTTGTATATTAATATATGGGAGTGTTTATTATACCACCCAGTATCATGTATTGTTAAAGGTCCCATGGCATGAAAATGTCACATTATGAGGTTTTTTAACATTACGATGAGTTCCCCTAGCCTGATTATGGTCCTTCAGTGGCTAGACATGGCGGTAGGTGTAAAGCAAGTTCTGGGCGTCTTTCTCCGCGTTTGAGAAAATGAAACTCAGATGGCCTGATCTGGAATCTTCCCATTATGTTGTCATATGGGGAAAGGTTACCGCCCCTTTCTCTACTTTGCCCCGGCCAGAGAATTTGGCCCACTCATGGAAAAAATTGAGCTAAAGACCGACTGTTAAAGCAAGCACACGAGTGTGTTTTTCTTCCTCCTCATCATGGCTTGCAAACGAGTGAAGCATGGCAGCTGAAGTGTTTGGATGTACAAACGAACACAGAAGTCTTTTTTTTTTTTAGTTCCTTCATCTGAGCCTCTAAAGAACCAGTGGGCTAGTTTTATTTTCTCTGGAAATGCGCCAACACAACTTCTGAAAGTTTTGTAACCCTATGTCTGCGCCAAACATTTAGCCAGCGACTGTTTACTCAACTTGGGCCAATACAGAGCTGGTCTTGCAGAACGTGTGAAAATTAAGTCTGGATCAGTACCAACTCGCCTTGATTCAGACACAACCTCGGACAAGTAAGTCACTTTATTTGGATAACCGTTCTGCTGTTAGCTAGTATTATGACGCGTGTAATATCTGCCTTTCCCCTCATTGAAATGACTATGAATGAGCGCCTCTGTAAACCAGGTGGTCAGATGAGAATGGGCAAAATTACAGTCCTGGGGCTACAGGCACTGATCTCAACTGCTTAGATATAAAGCGAATGTCCCGAATCTTACTACAAACGAATTAACAGCGTACATACACAAACAGACTAAAGTACCGTATCCAGACACAGTATTTTAAACTAACCATTTGGAGACGTCCTGCTGGAGTCGCTGAGTTACAGCTTCTTCAGGTGCTTCTGCATCGGGATCAGATTCTGGGTCAAACTGAAAAGCTTGAACAACTGTGTGTCTATGAGCCATCACGATACAGCCGAGGTAAACATCAGGTAAACATACCGTGTCCGCCAGCTGGTCAAGGCCACTCCCCCACTCTCCACCATGCCCTGCCTCTCTCCACCTTGCCCTGCCTCTCTCCTCATTAGCACGGCCCGTCTAAAGAGAGCTCATTGTGGGACTTATTCGAAGTGGCAGTGATTCTGCACCAAGCCTGATTTTCAGGAAAGAGACTTCAGATACAGTATTAGGGGACCACTAAGGCCTGTATAAAAGCATAAAAACGTAGCATGTCATGGGATCTTTAAAGCATGAATAAATTTTGGTCCCGTGGTATGTGTGCTTATGTATGATTCAGTGCAGTTTGGTTGTGTTGTGTGTTCCCAGGTTAATTTCCCAATGTGCACTATTGCATCGATGCCACGGCTACCTGAGCACTGCATTGAGTATGTGAGAATACTGCAGTGGCCCAAAGAGAAACCATTTGGAGGTAGTACCTTTCTGCTCCATCTCTGTGGAGGAGAATACAATATGTCACACACTATATATGGCCAAACATACACCCACACTCCACTTTATTAGGAACACCTCTAGATCTGCTTGTTCATGCAGGTGTGTAATCAGTCAATCATGTGGCAACAGCACAATACAAAAAACTCATGCAGACACGGGTCAAGGGCTTGGTTAATGCTCACATCAAATACTGAATGGGGGTAAAGTGTGATCTCCATGACCTTGATTGTGGCATGGTTGCTTGTATCCGATGAGCTGCTTTGAGTATTTTAGAAACTTTATAATTAACAGAATACGTCAGAATTTGTTTTTAATGTACATTTTTAGTGTCCTCTAAACCTTCAAGGAAGGAATGTGGTCCGAAAAAAAATCTTGAATGACCATGATCGGCGATCACTTAAACGTTTGGTGAAATCAGATCGTAGAAAAACAACAATAGAACTCAGGGATATGTTTAATAGTGAAAGTAAGAGCATTTCCACACACACACACACAATGCAAAGGGAACTCAAGGGATTGGGACTAAACAGCTGTGAAAGATTGGCTCAGGGAGCATGAGACATCATTTTCACACATGGATTGGCCACCACAGAGTCCAGACCTGAACCCCACTGAGAATCTTTGGGATGTGCTAGAGAAGACTTTGCACAGTGGTTCAAATCTCTCATCATCAATACAAGATCTTGGGGGAAAAATGAATGTGACTCTGGACAGAAATAAATGTTGTGACATTGCAGAAGCTTGTGGAAACGATGCCACTGCGATTGTGTGCTGTAATCAAAGCTAAAGGCGAAAAGAAATGTTAGAGTGTGTGACCTTTTTTTGGCCAGGTAGTGTATCTGTATAATGAATGCCTGCCATTGGTTAAGACTCTGGGCTACTGTTCAGAACGTTCTGATTTCAAAGTGCCAGCATTGTGCCCTTGAACAAAGCACGTAACTCTTTCTGCTCTAGGTGTTCTGTATCATGGCTGACCATGCACTTGTTTCACATGTACAATACAGTAAAATGTTAAAATGTCACTCTAGTGTACCTGTGTATATAATAGTATAGGCTATCTTATTTATGAATGTCAGTTCTGTGCCCAGTGTTATGAACTAAGCAGCAAAAGATGTGGAAAAAGCATGCAGATATACCTACATGTACTGAAATGAAGGCATCTCCCAAATTTGTACAGATGGTGTAGCTCTGGATGGTGATAATCCTGAACATATTCAGTGGGTGTTCCAGAAGTCTCTGGAGAGAGCAGCTGAGTTCAACATCACTGGAGTGACTTACAGACTCACACAAGGTAACCGAGTGAGGAATCTGGGGGTTGAGTTTCAGTAATATCTTTAAATAGTTTATGAATTCATCCTGTGTACTGTGAGCACTCTGCTGTGAGCACTCTTCTGGTCTTTCAGGTGTGGTTAAACGAATTATCCCTGCTGTTGCATCCACCAATGCAGTCATCGCTGGTATGTCCAGACCAGGAAGTACACACAGCTCATCCATGTTTCTCTGTTCTTGCTTGAATTCCAACATGTGAAGAGAGTATAAACACCTAATCCTTAGAATCCAGTAAACACACTTTACAGCCATTTTGCACACAGTATTTTTGGTTTTCATAACTTGGGAGTCATTTACTGTTCCAAAATAAGATGCATATACACTCACCGAGCACTTCAGTAGCACTTCAACACTACTTTGTGGAGAATGTAATCAGTCTACATTTTGCCTCCTGTTGAGGAAGTGTCAATCACTTAAGGTCTTGATACTGTTTTTTAGGCTAATTTAGAATGAAAGTCACCATGCTAATAATTAAATAATAGCTCACAAACAAGAGTGCTGTGATTCAACCATAGGCTATTTTGCTCTGCAAACAAAACATTCCCAGAGGCAACAGCTGCTCAGAGTGCTGCAAACTATTGCTAGAATTTTATATACTGAAGACAGACAAGTGCAGTGATACAGACCGTGCAGTATATCAGTAGTATTATTCTTAATAACAGCACTCTTTAAACACTGTTTGTCCAACCTAATTATTGTTAAATAATTGTGCAAACACACCATGAAGCACATGGGTGGCGACAAAGAAACTTTCAGTAGGTAAAATCTTGAAGACAATGAGGGCCTGTTAGTAATGTGAATAGCAGGTGGAATTATGGTTTGTTCAGGGTCTACAGGATCATGCATGACAGTGACAACAATGAGATGGCATACAGTCATAGATTTGTCCAGTCATTTGGCTCAAAGCCTCCGTCCATGAACCACCGTGAGCAATGAGCTCTCTCTTTTTACAAACAGCCCAAATTCCACTCAGCTGTCGATATTCCAAATGAACTGCACCACCTTGTGGACTTGCCATTCTCTGAGTGCAGAGATACAACATTCCCAGTTTTACCTCAGGTATCACTTGCTGTCTGTATGCAGGCAGGAAGGAGACAGTTCGTATATTGGCCAGTGAATTCAGTATATGGGCAGCCAGTCATAATTTTCTGTCCGCCTTTCCAATCGAGACAGCGGTTTTCTGACAAAAAGACTTTTATTGCCCTCTTGCCTCTGAACTGTGTGGCCTGTTCAGGTGTCAAATGGCTTTTATCGTAATTAACTTCAATCCTCGATCTTTCATGTGTGAGATTAAAAGCCCTGTCAGGTTTGTCACTTATTCTGGGGACTGTCCAGACAGCAGTCCATTGTCCAGATAGTGCAATACACACAGGGCTTGGCACTGGAGTGAGTGTAGGGCAATTCTCACACATTATGTGAACACCCAGTGTGCTGGAGTTACTGGAAACAAGCAAACAGGAGGAAAACTCCACTCTTTCTGGTAAAAACCATCCTAGTGGTCTGGAATAAAGAAATGTTGGACTGTAGAGGCAGATGTGTGAACCAGAACTATGAAATGTTAAATATTGTTTAATATGTTTGTTTGTTTTTGCAGCTGCTTGCGCTACAGAAGTTTTTAAGATTGCTTCAAGGTGACACATTTAAGCCATATCATGTGAACACAAGATTCTGTGCATTTTAGGAGACTGTTTGTATGAGACTAATATTTGTCTTTGTTTTTCAGTGCTTATATTCCTTTGAATAATTATTTGGTGTTTAATGATGTGGACGGTTTGTACACCTACACCTTTGAGGCAGAGCGAAAGGTAAGCTTGTTGTTTTCATTCACAAGTGATCCCCTTACTTTACATTTGAGACTTAAAATTGCACATATTATAGCCCCCAAAAAGCTTATTGTGTTTTGGTGTCTTTGACCAATGTCCGTCTGTTTAACAGGAAAATTGCTCAGCGTGTAGTCAGGTTCCTCAGAAGCTACAATTCCCACCGTCTGCTAAACTACAGGAAGTGCTGGAGTATCTGACTGAGAATGCCTCCTTGTGAGTACTGCAGAATGACTTCTACCATATGAGCGTCCTTCACCAACCTATGGGAGCATATTAATTGTTGGGTGTTTAATCATTTCAGACAAATGAAGTCTCCGGCTATCACTGCAACACTCGAAGGCAAAAACAAAACTCTTTACTTACAGGTAAGACTTTGTAAAACTCTTTACTTACAGGTAAGACTGTGTAAAACTTCAAATTATATCTGAACCTGATAAGATCATTAAGGTACTTGCCTTTTGTGTGTGTTTGTCTAGACTGTAGCTTCGATTGAAGAAAGAACAAGGCCCAATCTCTGCAAAACTTTAAAAGGTGAGAGATACCATCAGCTCCAGAATTATTGGCAACCTTGGGAAAGATGAATTGTATTAAAAATAGTTTATGAAAATTGTGACTTTGGTAGGAGAGATTCTGTATTGAAGAGTGTTCTCCACGCTCTGTATTCTCCATGAGGTATCAGTTGTTATAGGAGAAGACCAAATACTGTGTTGGGAGAGGGAAATTACACAAAGTAACTGAAGGAAAGGTTAGCAATAATTGTGACAAAAGGTTTTGTTAAAATAAATATATCTTTTGAAAACAGTTTTTATTTCCTTATAATAAATGTGTTTATTAGCTACATTTCTCTCATTTTCAGTGTAAGTATAAGCTATTCATTTAGAATTTTTTCCCCAAAATAATTTTTCTTTTTTTATCCATCTTTTTCCAAGGGTGCCAACAATTCTATATATCAATTATAAATTATTGATTTAATATGAAATAATGAATCCATTAATGTTAATGGAGTAACTAAGCTTTACATTCTAGTTTGTTTAAAAATAACTTGAACATTTTCTCTTTTTATGCATTTGTTTGTTTGGATTGATGCAGAGCTGGGATTGGCTGATGGACAGGAGTTAGCTGTGGCTGATGTAACCACTCCACAAACAGTCCTTTTCAAGCTTAACTTCACATCCTGAACACAACTAGGGCCCGGACACTATATCATAGCCCCTTAGTAATAGAATACTGCACCAAAGGTGTCATTTACATGGCTGCCTCTCATTTACAGAACCTATTAGATGAAACTGAATAATATTTAAGAATGTTTCTTTGTGTAAATAAGGTGGTGTGTGAATGCAGCAGTTCTGATTTTATTGTGTCCTCTTAATCACCTTAAAAGCTCCTGAAAAGCTTTCTCACTTTGAGTCACGTGAAGGAGAGATTACTGGCAGATGTGGCATTCTACAGCGGTGATGAAGGTCTATTTCGAGCATTTATAGAGGGTTAATGTTTTTATTTAAAAGGTTATTTTTTGTCCATGTGCTTAAATGTAAATATCACTGGTCACTTGTGTGCTTGTCAGTGAAAATGCTCTGTAATAAAACAAAGACTTTGCAGGGCTTTTGAAGAACGTTTTCCCTTTTAAGTAACTGCGTATAACACCATCAAAAGTTTGGGATATGTAGAACTTCCAGATATACCAGACAAACTGGTACACGAGCCTGTGCAAAGTACACATCAATGCCTATGATTTCAATGGTTTTGTCCGCCAGTGCGGACGTGTGTGTATGTATGTATGTATATA
>JAOVVH010000024.1:11614499-11628486 GCA_028566435.1 Scorpiodoras heckelii | reverse complement strand
GTGAGTGAGTGAGTGAGTGAGTGAGTGAGTGAGTGAGTTATAAGCCAGGTCCATCGCATTTAAGAAAAAAAAGTACAGTAATGTAATAAACATGAGATATCAGATTCCATCCTTTCTTTCTTTCTAGTAGGACAACATATTCATTTACTTTGCTACTTGTTGTCTATAAACCAGGACTAGAGACTCAAATTATCAAAGACTTAATAGATTATGTTTAAATACTTTCAGCTTACTTGTAACAAAAAAAAAAATGAGGCTGTGTCCTAAACACTTACTAGAAGGTTATTCAGTGACTGGGAGATTTTGTAAGTAAAATATTTGCCCCTTACTCAAGTGGTCACAATTGAAATGTATGCATGGAGGATCATAAATGGCAAGACCAGTTCATTGATTAGTAGCAGTGATTAGTGTCAACATTATTGACATTTATTGTAGTGTGGATAAAATAGGGCTCCAACTGGACTCTGGACTAATTTGAGCTTGTTTAGGCATGAAGACGTAAATTAGTTTCTGTGCATTATGTGAGGATTAGTATGTTTTTATCAGTATTTCTCAGATAGAGGGAAGCTGTCAGGTCCATACATTTTTGTACATTGAGCAATTTATTATTTCAGCTGTCTATCACAGGATATTGGAGTTTAATTAATGAGCTCATATAAGAGTTTTAAGCTTTAATTAGATGAATTGTGCAGGAATTACAACACTTTTTATATTTAGTCCTTCCTTTATAAGGAACCAAAAGTAACTGGACAAACTAACAATTACTTATTTTAATCATAAATTAAATTGTCCCTTTTAATTCGTAGCTGCAAATCCTTTGCAGTCAGAGCCACAGAGATCACCAGACACTGGGGTTTCTTCCCTGCTGATACTCTGAGAGACATTTACAGAAGCTATCTTCAGTTCCTGCTTGTTCTTGGTTCGTTTTTCTTTTTTGTTTGGGTTTTTTTTTCGGTTTTGCCTTTGGATTCGGGTCAGGTGATTGACTTGGCCATTGCAGAATTCACTTCTTTGCCTTAAAATCCATCTTGGGTTACTTTTGGATTAAGTTTCAGATCATTGTCCACTTGCAGTATGAAGCACTGTCCAAGGGGTTTTAATGCATTTGGCTGAACAGGAGCAGATAGTATAATATATGGAGGGTGTTCTTGATGTTCCAAGTGTTGTGAAGGGTTTTTCTTCACCTGGGAAAGAATCCTTTTGTCATCCACCACAGCTATTTTTGGTCTTCTGGGCCGTTCAGTGTTCCTGAGCTCACCAGTGCATTCTTATTTTCTAAGAACATACCAAACTTTCATTTGGCGACAGCTAAAGTTTTTGTTTTGCCATCTCTCGGATGGGCTTGTTTTGATTTTCCAGCCTAATGATGGCTTGCTTTATTGGCACTGAGAGCTCTTTGGACTTTATGTTGAAAGGTAAGAGTAACACATTACAAGTTCAAATGTGACACTTGAAATAAACTCTAGATCTTTTATTTGCTTACTTGTAAATGAAATACAAGCATGACATGGAACAGCTGAGCCAGTTGTCTGATTACTTGTGGTAATAGTTTTACCTTCTCTTAAAAAAGGGAGGACCAAATATAAAAACTGTGCTGTATTTCCTACATTTTTCATCAGACTTGGATGTGTATATACTCTCACATTAAAGTGGAAATTAAATCAAAGCTAGCACTTTGCACTCATATTCAGTATTTAAATGTTCAATATCATCCAAAGAAACCCTAAACCCTAAACCCTGATGATGCCTACAGAAAACTCTGGCCAGGAGTCCAGGAGTGCAAAATTGGCCATGCTTTCAGGGAAGTAAGGGAGATATGCTCTCTCTACCCTATCAATCACAGTGACACTAGCCAGTCATGGGTGTCTGTGAGCTCATCCATGCAGAAGGGGGTGGATAGCACTTTCCTCTAAGTGTGTTACTCTGCCCCCTGACATTGCAGATGCAGCAGTCTGAAAAGATGCATTGACTCAGAGGAAGTATGTGATAGCCCTTGATTTTTATTCCTTACTTGTATAAATAATCTGGAAGATATGCAGAACATGATTTTTTAAAAATATGGGCGGAGCCATGGCCTTAGCAAAATTGTATGAAGTCGCCGACAAAACCTATTTGGAAAACTTACTTGTTTGTGATTGGATGTATCCCCCCCATCAGTCAATTTATAGCAATCCCAAATGTTCCACCTAAGGTACCGGGGCAGAGCCTCGTGAACATGGATGGGAATCATTCAAATGTCAAACCCATCTATACACTGAGACCTTGAAAAAAAAAACCTTGAAAATCTTTCATTTTAGCTATAATATACAGTGGAATTCATTTCTACATTTCACACAACCATCTTCTGAGACAAGCACAAGAATAATCCAGCTACAGCAGCTTTTCTCCTCCAGATATTTAGGCTTTGAGAGCTTATTACTCCTTTTAAAAAAAAAATTAACCTTAACAAAAAAAATGTCAATAATCATGTCTGTGTACTTTCACTGGAATTAAAGCCTCAATATTTGAAGCAAATTCAGTTTAATAACTGAAACTTGTATAAAGAAGACATCTGATTTAGACTGAAGTACCAGAAAAACTGGTATACCAGTTAATATTTGGTAGGTCCCCCACGGGATCTTGGAGGGAACGTTGCACAGTCCTCACGCTGATGTTTATTGAGGCCCCAGCATTGAATTATGATGTTACTTGAGGCAGTGTTTCATGCTTATCACGTGGCGTGATTCTTGCCTGATGAAGCTGGTCATATTCACCCAGAGTCTTTTTATGGCCACACTGCTGTCATAAGTGCTGAAATGCTATGCCCCATCTCATTCGACCACTTTGAAAATCACAAAATAATGATAACTTGCCATTCTCATGTCAGAAAGAGCTCTAGAAGCTTCCAGAGACGTCTAAACACGCACTGGCGGATGCAACCAATGACGTGCATAGGTGGCGTTGCTATGCGTTTTGCATAGGCTCCAGTTTTTCTGGTACATCAGTGTATACTGTCTCACTATAAACATTAATGCTGTGGTACTCCAGAAAGGTCTTAACTTTGAGACCACAAATCAGTCTTGTCATAAGCCTGGGTGAAATTTTATTTCGTCTTGCCTCAGTCTGTGAAGCCTCAAAGAATTTTTCAGACACAACCCAAAGACCAGAACATTATTTTCCTGAACAAGTACTTTGTAATGTTCCCATCGGTACAAAATGTAAACTTCCATCTCTCCATACGGGGTTGTGTCGTGCCTATATATTTCACATGACCTTGCTTCAAAAACACTTCATCTTCTCATGTTCAAAATAATACAGCACAAGTGCTACTTGTACTGCACAGCTGCATTTGGTCTCAGAATATTGTATTAGCCAAAACAAAGTCTAATCTTGTTTTTAATCCTTCTGTGTGCTTAAATCAAAGGAACTGTGTTTTGATTGGCAAATATTTAAGTGCTGTTTTTTTTTAGTGAACACTTTGCATAATTAACAAACTGTCTCATTTCATTTACCTCACACATGCTCACTAAGTAAACCCTTCAGCCTGAAAGGATTTGTAAAGCAGAAATGCTGGTTCAGTGCGCCCCCTGGTGGTCATGTTGTGGTTTGATTTATAATTAAAGACTTTTATCACTGAAACAGGTTACACTGCCTAATTAAAAAATATGGCCTCTAACAGAAATCATCTGCAGTGATCTGTATCTTAACATCTGTTCTTTCAAAATAAAAGCTTTGATCCAAAGCAAGCCAGGATATGGATCTTTTTGAGCTCAAGTAAAGATTTCTATCCATGTACTTTTATAGACTCAACGGCCAATTTATTGGGAACACCTGTACCCCTGCTCATTTCTGTCTTACTGATGAGAGAGGTCAGAGGAGAACGGCCAGATTGTTGGAGTTGACATGCTACTATCACACAAATAAGCACTGTACATGTGTGCTGAGTAAAAAAAGCAAAAAAAAAACAACAAAAAAACAAAAGCAACTCAGATCACACACCACATCAAGGCCCATATCTGTCAGCCAAAGCTGGGGATCTGAGCCTACAGTGGACACAGACTCACAGAAATTGTGTCGTTAAAGATCAAGGTCACACTTTTCCAATATGTTCAGTTTTAGAGATCACCGATCAAAGATGGGAAAACACTTTCACAGCTTTTCAGCATTGTTTATTATTTATTATTTGACTATATGCAGCACACCCTGTGTCTAATCTGATCGGCATCTTAGTAATGCACTTTAGGCACTTCCCAGAACAGAATAACCGCTGGTACAGGCCTGAAGAGCAAATTTACTCACACAACCAGGTTGATTTTTGGAAAATCAGAGCAGCATTATAAAAAATATCTACAGATTTCCACTGGTTTAAAATAACAGCAGCAGAACCTTAACTCAGGGAGTCCTGAGAAGTAAAACTGCTGTACACTGAAACTGGGAATGCTCATCTGGCTCTATTCCATTAACCCATTATATTCACACACAAACACACACAGCCTGCAGGGTCATCTCTTCTCCTCTGTGTGCTCTCTCCTTCTTAAGGCTGCATCCGGATGGCTCCATCCAGGCGAATCACCTCACCATTGATCATGGGGTTTTCAGCAATGGCAGTCACGAGGTGAGCGAACTCAGCAGGGTCGCCCAGGCGTGACGGGAAAGGCACCTGTCGTGCCAGAAAACTCTGCACCTTCTCAGGCAGACCAGCCAGCAGTGGAGTAGAGAACAATCCTGTGGAAAAGTGTGGAAAAGGGATGGAACAATGTGTGAAGGGCAGATGACTAAGACCTAAATACTGTATATATTCAGACACACTGAATTAGTTCGATTTAGCATTCAAATTAACATGTAACTAAAATCCGTTCAATTAAAATAGTGGACACTGAATGAATATTAGTCCTTATTAGTCAGGTCATAAACATCTTGTACTCAATGGCACCTTTAATACAAAAACAGGTCACATTGTTGTTTAAGGCAAGACACTGCAAGTAGAAATTGTTTGTCATGTCATTCATATTCAGCTTTCTGGATGAACTGCATATGCAACTACAAGTCTTTTCTTAAATACATTGTAGACTGTTTAAGCTATGCCTTAACTTAAATAATTTTTTTTTTTAAAAAGGGGCATTCGTGGTGGTTAGGGTGTCTGCCCCGTGAACGGAAGGTCCCGGGTTCGATTCCCATGGCTACAGGACTCGGCTGAAGTGTCCTTGAGCAAGGCACCTAACCCCCAATGGCTCCCCGGGCGCTAGTTAGGGCCGGCCACCGCTCCGGGCATGTGTGTTCACTGCCCCCTAGTGTGTCTTCACTAGTGTGTCTCACTGCACGGATGGGTTAAAATGCATTGGATCAATTTCGCTGTGTGCAAGCACAGTGACAAAAATGTGCCACTTAAATACTTAAAGTTTAGTAATAAAAATGATAAGATTCACTCAGTCTCAGTAAACCCTTTATTCTGCTCAGGCTCATGTGACCCCAGACCATCACAGGGCACCATGTGCACACATTCCCAACCAGGGGCAATTTATATTAACCAGTCCACCAACTGCCATGGTTCATGTTCAGAAGGTAGGAAGAAACTAGAAAGCCCGAAGGAAACCCATGTGGATACGGCAACAACACGCACTAAAATTCGTCACAAACAGCAACCTGAGCTCAGAAATCAAACCATGGACCCTGGAGCTGTGAGACAGCAATTGTATTGACCATCACATTATCTGAAAGTTAGCAACTCTGTAAAAGCATAAGTTTCTTCATTATGTCATATATCCCTGAAAAGCTCGTTTCCTGATACAGATGTCAATTCACTTTATGACATACTTCACTTTCACTTTTAAACCTTATAAATGACATTTAATATAGTGGAAACACATTAAAGCACCTTTTTTTCTATAAAACAAATATCAGTTACTACATGTTTGGAATTGATCAAATTTTCCTCTTCATCTAACGAGCTTTGAAAGTTATATTCCTTTAAAATATAACTTTTGTCCTATCTGCTGTTGATAACATTACTGTAGTAACTGCTGCAAACTAGGAAGTGGAATTTTACATGGTGAACGCAGAAGAATGGAGTGATACACACAGTGAAATGTTCCAGCTTATTTATTCTGAATATATGCCCTCTTGGAACGGTACTTGACCAATCAAATCGGTGGACCAGAATTAACTGTTGTGTAATTAAAAGATAACCCATTCACCTGTAGTGCCTTGTCTTAATTCTTGTTTATGGGGAGACTCAGCTTTTAAGACCTGGAAGGCTTAGCGGAGTTGTTCCAGCATGAGCATCAACAGAAGTACCAACCTGGAGCAATAGTGACCACACGGATGCCCATAGGAGCGAGATCTCGAGCAATTGGAAGAGTCATTCCCACAATACCACCTTTAGACGCAGAGTATGCAGCCTGACCCACCTGAGGAACCGAGGAAACAGAGAATTAAGGTGCACAGCTGCAACTGGGAAGAAATCAATAATGCAGGAGCGCTATTTACCTGCCCGTCAAAAGCTGCAACGCTGGCTGTGTTAATGATGCAGCCTCTGTGTCCATCAGCATCTGGCTCATTCTTACCCATCATCCCTGCTGCCAGCCTTATTACATTAAAGCTGCCTGCAATATTTACCTTGAACAGGATAAAAGAAATAAAAAAAATTCTCATTTATTCAGCCCTAAAAGCAAATGTGACACTATTCGTTAATTCTTATAATCAAGTATGCATTTTTTATTTATTACAAAAACAGACAAGGTAGAGTAGAGAAACTTCAGTGGCACAATCTTGCTTTTATTCATTCGTCTTCCTCATCAGGGTCATGGTGGATCCAAAGCCTAGCCCAGGATCGCCGGGCACAAGGGTGGGAGAATTCACCCTGGCTAGGCCTAATCTCCCTTTTACGAACCCAAATACAGTAATGCAACATTAGCATGGTGCTAGAAGAGCAATAAACTCACATTGATGACCCTACTGAAGTCTTCCAGACTGTGAGGGACGTCCTTTTTGAAGTTGTACGTCTTAACGGCGACCGCAATACCGGCGCAGTTCACCGCCAGGTCCAGCTGGCCAAACTTCTCTTTAGCCAAATCCACAGCTGAGCGCACATCTGACTCTGATGTTACCTAGATCAAGAAAGGCACAATACTGTAGAGAGATCCATTCATTTCTACACCTATAAAAAGCAGCTGTACTATGAAATCATATAAGAACTCTTACAGTGTAAACAACTCTAATGCCTCTTCATGTCTGTAACCATCAGGAATGTCTATCTGGTGCTGTTTAAACTCATTACAATTCATTTTCATCTCAAGTTAACCAATTCTGCATGAGCCAAATGGTTTCAGTAAAAAAAAGCGATCTATAGTAAACATTATCTAAAAGGAAGACTAATTTGTTTGCTGGAAGTAGTTGTACAGTAGGAGCTGAAAAGCCATACACATTTCAGTCAGATGTGTGATGTTTGCCTAAAACTGAAAGCCTCAGGATGCCAAACAACTTGTCTGGGTGTGTAGTG
Source organism: Scorpiodoras heckelii (assembly GCA_028566435.1). Lineage (NCBI taxonomy): Eukaryota > Metazoa > Chordata > Actinopteri > Siluriformes > Doradidae > Scorpiodoras > Scorpiodoras heckelii. Next base: position 11,621,009 of record JAOVVH010000024.1, on the reverse strand, counting down.
GTACATACATCAGCTGCAGCGAATGCACAGCGCTCGCCTAGAGCTGCAGCCACGCTCTGGCCGTCTGAGCTGGGCAGGTCAAGGATTACAGCGCTCGCTCCGTGCTTGATCAGCCGCTCCACCGTAGCCTTGCCCAATCCCGAGGCACCTCCTGTGACCAGCCCCACCATTCCCTTAAAACAGAGAACAAAACAAGGGCATGTAAAGTCATTCAGTGGAATGTGGACACGTGGAATCAACCATTTTCAGCTGCATGAGGCACAGTTACTGTTTACTCTGTTATATAATACAAATGCCACCGTATTAGTAAGACACAACAAATACCCATATACTCATTCATTCAGTCATTATCTTAACCGCTTATTCCTGTCCCCAGGGTCACGGGAGAGCCGGCGGCATAGGGCGCAAGGCAGGATCAACCCTAGACAGGGCGCCAATCCATCGTAGGGCACACACACACTCTCATACACACACTCACACACTAGGGGCACTTTTAGAGACACCAATTAACCTAATATGCATGTCTTTGGACTGTAGGAGGAAACCGGAGTACCAGGAGTAAACCCACCGAGACACGGGGAGGACATGCAGACTCCACGCTGAAAGGACCCAGACCACTCCAGCCGGGGACTGAACCCGGGACTTTCTTGCTGTGAGGCGACATACCCATTACCCATGTATTACTTAATTAAATCTACTTGGGTAGTGAATTTTTATATACATGGACTCTTCCAGGGTGTGAATATCCATGTGCTCTGAAACCACCAACAACCCTGACCAGGATAAAGTGTTTCCTGAAGAATAATAAACGCATGAATATTATGAATTGCCACCCCATAGCTCAAAGCTCCATGTTTCTGCCATGACCTTGGATTACTATTCTTGTGTAGTTTCTCTGCATATTCTCTGGGTGCGTGTGTGGATTTCCTACAGCACCAGTTCCTCCAGGTTCACCAGTTTCCTCATACATCCCAAAAACATTCCAGTAAGTGTAATGGTGTGTCTAAGCTGCCATGATCTGTGAACATATGTGTGTGTGTGTGTGTGTGTGCACATGGTGCCCTGATGGACTGCAATCCCATCCAGGGATCCAGGGATCCCGCTGACCAGGATAACGCGGTTACTGAAGATAAATACATGAGACAGACAGACTGATGGACATCCTGAAATGATCCACTGGGCTGCCAAGGCGTCACGTGACTCAAAGCGCGCAGTAAAACGCATGATTACTTTTATTGCTAAACATTATGTTCTAAGAAGGCTGTCTACAAGCTTTTCATGACACAAATACGAAACCGAACATGTATTAAAACAAGGCTTCATTAGACACCACAGAACATAATGCTTCGCCGCACGTGGTATTCATTCACTAATCTCTATTCTCATTCAAATGCTTTCTCACCTTGAGATTTCTGATGTTCGCCATGTTTGCGTGCAGCACCGCTGCAGCGTCAGAGAAGAAAACGGCACCAAACGGCGTTTCAGACCAATCACAGACACGGACGCGACTCCTCCCCTTATGCTATTGGCTGACGGTTATTTGATTGGCACGCTCTAAGCCACTCATATCACAGACCAGGGTCATTAAGGTCACAGCCGGAAGTACTGTACTGTGTACCGAACATGACGTGATTATCATCACGGTTTCTTTTTTCTTATTATTATTACTATTATTCTATTAAAAAATAGGCTCCTATTCATATCTGCAAACTAAGACAGAAGAAGGAGAATAAATGTTTTTTAAATTCCACAACTAGCCAATCAGAGTAGTGCATTTGTGCAAAGTAGCCCTGCTGACTCTCAGCACCAGGATCCCTGGTTTGAGCTTAAACTCTGGGGGTTTCACACATTCTCCCAACATCCATGCAGGTTTCCTTTGGGTTCTCCCAGTTCCTCCTATCTCCAAAAACATGTCAATAGGTGGACCAGCTAGACTAAATTGCCCCCAAGAGTGTACACTGCTCCAGATGTACTGCAATGCTGACGCAGTGTAAAGTGTTTACTGAATATAAATGAATGAATCGGTGATATGTTGCTTCACTACTTAGGAATTATTTTCTGATATTTAAAGAAAAAATGAAAATAATTTTACAATAACGAGGCAAAGGCACAAACATCATTCAGAAAAAGTGCTCAGTTTATTGAAACGACTTCCTGAAGAACAGACAACAGATTCATAAGCAATGCAAAATAAAAATGCATCAATTATCGATGATCGATGGAATCGTTTATACTAATTGCTGTGGTTCACGACTCTGGCATGGAAGGCAGTAAGATGTATAGTTATCTCCAAAAAAAAAAGGGCAAATCATTCCAAGTCCCCACAACAACACAACTTACTACCTCAGCACAACCGAGCCGCACCCGGACGTGTCCTATGCTGTATGTTTCACTGGAGCGCGTGTCCGGTTCATTTTCTCTGCTCTCACGACAGAAGGCATGATGCAACGTGGTGGCCGTGAGAAAGACAGTAGACTGTATAGTTATCTCCTAGATCTGGTGTGATCCCAAACTATACAAACTACTACCTCAGCTCACAGCCCCCAGTACCGCAGTCCACGATCACAGCACAGAGGCAGGAGCAACCGCAGATTTCCAGGTGTAGGCACTTCGGGACAGATGTGTACATCAGGAACAGGAACACCGAACAGAAAGCAGTACTAAATGTGTAATGTGACAGGTCTAGACTGATCAAAATGAACAAGACTAAATGTTAAAAAATAAATAAATAAAACTTGTATACCGTTCAAGATTCTAGTTAACTAAAGATTGCAAAGACACTTGCAATAGACTAAATAGATAATAGATAAATAAATTTATCAGTAGACTGAATCTAGCCTTAGTAGTGAATATAATGCTTCTTAAAGGTTGAGCTCAGGTCATAAAATGAGATCCTATTTCTTACCGTCTTTGCCCGTTTTTTCAGCATTTAATCCAAACCTTAGAGGTCTGTGAACAGTTATACTATCTTTTTTTAAAATCATCTTTTCATCACTATCCCTTTATATATTTAAATATCCACATAGAGGTTACATGTAGTCAGTGTTGGACTGACAGCAACAGTCAAGCAGCAACACCCAGTAACATTGGCTGTCTCACGATGCAGCATTCTCTTACCAACGCTCATCCAGTTTGGTCACACCATCCTTAGAAAAACATGGGTGTATCCTCTTCAGGAGCCTACACACAAAAAGACGACAAACATGACTTGACACTGAACCAGAGCTACTTAAAACTAGGGACAGAAGCAGTTTAAACTAAGCACTTCCATTTAATGTGGAAAGTACAAACATTTACAATTATGGCATTTGGCAGACACTCTTATCCAGAGTGACTTACAGTTCTCATTCCGATCAGTACTGGTACTTCGGTGTACATACTTATATGCAACTGGAGGTACATAGAGTTTAGCATTATTTCATTGTGAAGAGCACTACCGAGCTCTGCTGAGATTCAACAGAATCTCATTCATCTTTAGGTTCTGAGTGCCTATTAACATACAATGAACTAGTAGTATGGGTTTACTTTGTGTTAAGGTAATTTTCTCTGATTACCCTGGGTTCGCTCTCGAATTGCGTTTACGAATCGAATGAAGTCTCCCTCCGTCCTGGTAATAGAGGCCCCGAGAACACCACCACACGAACGAATGTAGGTGTATCATTGTTCTGATTTGTTTTGACTTCAAGCAGAGAAAATAAAATACATAATCCAAGATGATTGGTTAAGGAAAGAGGTACGGTAGAGGAAAGAGGAATATGATAGGGTCAGAAATATAAGGTGATCCAGAGCTGAAGGACAGAGCTCGATAAGGAATAAGCCAACGAGTCTTCAAACCAACATACCCAGATTGTCTTCTCTTGATAGCGTAATCATTCCGCGCCGGGCATGAAGAGCATAATACCGGAAGAACAAAATAAGAGCACTAAAAGTACAGGAAATACAAAATACAGAGAACACAAGTATTATATCCTAACACTTTGCAACTACAAATTTAATGAATTTTGAGTGTAAAATTCCTTAGAATATATATAATTGTATGAAAGTACAGTCAAATATTCTGATCTCCTACAACCACTAGCCAGGACAAGACCATGACTGTCCCCTTCATTCCGGCTAGCTACTGACTTTAAAAGGAAAAAAAATGTTAAAACAAATACAGCAAAATTTTAAAAATCTACATATGTCCTGCACACTACTGGGAACTTTATTCTACATATTTTGGTAAATGATACGATTGTTGAAGGGCACGTAATCAACGTAGTTATAATATACAGGATGAGACTGTTTATGAAGCTTCCATTTTCAAGTCTTAAAACTTTGAATCTCATTATTTAATAGCAGGTTATAAGAGTTTCTCTCTTTGCTTAAGACAAGCTCACTGTTAAAAGAACTGTTGAAAGAAAAATTTCCAGACACTATTTTGCAAACATGCATGTCATAAGACCGTTCTTTTCATCTATCTAATGTCAGCGGCATGCTAAACATTAAAAATATTACATTACATATTAATTTGACAAAATAGAAAAATATATATATTTCCTCCAAACCGAAATGCTTTTTGTCCTATATAATATAGCAGTTTGTCTTAATCATTAAGCTTTGAAAATGCACACGGCGAACGGGGTCAAGTTCAAGTTTGACTGAACTGTAATTACAGCTCGCATACACTCCAAGGCTGGAAAGTTTTAGTCACTCGTCTGTATGCAGCAAAACGGCCTTAGCTACTTAAACATGCTGCACGTAACTCCCTGCCTTTGGTGAAATGAAATTCATTTCAAACGTGGAATGTGATGGGGTCACTCGGTGTGCATGCAGCCTTGCCTGCACATTCAAACACTGAGAAAGACTTAAGAGTTTGTGCCATACATGTTATTTTGCAAGTGTGAGAGAGGCAGAGGGAATATCTGAATAATTTTCCTCAAAAAAAAAATTCAAATAATATCAACTTTGCATGGAATACCCAATCTTATTAAATACGTGTACAAAGGGAAATGCGTACGCCAGAGTTCAAATACCAATGAACTACAGCCTCAAGGCAAACACTTGAGAAAGCTGATGTGTTTGAACGACGATGCATCATATCACCCCTGCATTAGGTCCAGCCGAGCCTCTCGAGGCTACACGGAAATGATTTTTTGATATATGGTGCCAGTGAGTTGCAGGGACTGAACACACACACACACACACACACACACACCATTCAGTTATGTGCCTGAACAAAACCTACTGAGAAATCCATCAGCACAAGAAGCAACAAAATCACCAGCGGTATTCAGCGCGATGTGTTAAAATCAGCGTAAGCTGTGCTAAACGCTCACAGAGTGTAGCACTCGCACGATGTCCCTGTCAGCAAAGTTACAGCTAATCCAAAGCACTGGAATAACACAAACAAAGATTATTATCGACTCCTACATGGCAGTTAAATAAGCATATAGACGGTTAGTAGTTACAGCAAACACGGGAAAATAATCCACACTGCAGTCATGTGATGCAGCTCGCTTCAACATAGAGCAACTGTTCGAACCGATAAGATTATTAGTTTCCAATAACAGCAGTGTTTTATTCCTCTTATACCGCAGTAAGGATTAAATGCATTTAATCATTAATGAACAACATGGTATTTATTTATTTATTAGGAGGTTAACGTCATGTGTCTACACAGTGGTTACATTTATGACAAGAACGGTTAGTCATAACCGAAACACACAGTAGAGCATGCAAACTCCACACAGAAAGGACCCCAGCCGCCCTGCCTGGGACTCGAACCGTTGACCCGAATGAATTTTACATGACAAAATGTCCATGAGCCAAGTTCCAAGTCTTGTCTTCACTTAAGCTACAGCAGCTATAAAGCATTGTTCTGACACAATCCTCACTTTTTTCTCTCATGAAGTTAAGACAAAAACACACACAGCTAAGAAGCCAGTCCTGAAAACACCCTCGGCTTAAACTGTAGTGTTACAAAGTACTCACGCTGAAGACTCCTTCCAAAAACGTTCAAGAAACATCTACTTAAAGAAAGCTTCAAAATAGCAACAATAAACATTTTTTTCTATATTAAAAAACAAGAGATTTTAATCAGCTTTTAAAGCCTTAGATTACGTCGGGTATCTGCCACAGGTGGTTACTATAGAAACAATACCGTCTTAAAAGCAGATTAATGTAAACTTGTGGGTCGAGGTTCAGCCAGAAATACTGTTACAGCACATTAATTAAGCTTCTAACAAATCAGATCTGAGAATTCATCAGCACTGTGGTATAAGGAAAGGAGTACTAGAGGAATCCATGTAGTCCAGAGCAGTGAATCCAGCAGTGAAACTGACTGATAACTGAAAACTATATCCATCCATTATCTTCCGCTTTATCCCGCTAGTCGGGGTCACGGGGGGGCTGGAGCCAATCCCAGCGTCATCAGGCAAAGGCGGGGTACACCATGGAGAGGTAGCCAGTCCATCACATGGCCAACACACACTCACGCACACATTCACACCTACGGGCAATTTAGAGTGA
>JAOVVH010000024.1:11595038-11608181 GCA_028566435.1 Scorpiodoras heckelii | reverse complement strand
GTCCAATTTAGCCATGAAACCTCCCACACTAAAATGACAGGTGTTTCAGTTTCATTGTCTAACCCCTGTAAGTAGTGTTCCTACTGTAGTGTTCTTACATCACAAAGAACTGGTGCAGTGAAGAAGTGTTACAGCTTGTCAAACTGCTTACACTTTGGCCTTCATTTACAAGCTATACTGAGTAAGAAAACACACAACATACAGTTCACTTAAATAAATACAGAAAAACTTTTTTTTTACTAAAAGAATAAATTTTATTTCAGCACTGTAAGTCATTTTCCAACCATACAAACATGACTGCCAACTTCAACACTCTTTCTCTCTCTCTCGCTCTCTCTTTCTCTCTCTCTCTCTCTCTCAGCCTTTTGGCTTTCTTCTCAATGCATCGTGAATTCAGACCACAACAGCAAGACAAAATAAAAAAGGTTTCTTTCTCAAACAACCTGGTGCTTTCTTTTGACTAATAATGAGAAACTGTTAATAACGATCATAACCATAACAGCAATAATAATAATAATGAAATTTCACCCTTCACTACACAAGTTCTTTTCGAGACCTTGATGCATGCATCAACGCATTCATCCTGATGAACGGATCAGATGACAGAACGTGTTGCCTACAAATGAGACTGGGTCGTCACTTGAAAATGTTGACATCATTGCAAGGGCAACATGCTCTAAAAACAAGAGGCTAAAACAAGGGCACTCATCCAGCAAGAGTAGGGGGGAATGGCAGGGAGCCATTGTACACAACACATTGCTGTTATCTCGAACGGGCTTGAAACCTTACAACACCGATCAAAAGCATACAGGCGGTCCTGTGATGTGAAGGGCTTCAAAGCTAGGATAGAAGGGAAGAGTTTTAAAGCAATAAAATAAAATAAAATAAAATCTAATCTCTAGACACAAGTCCATAGGAATGCACAGGCAAGGACTCTTCACACTAACTTGCAACTGAACCTGTTAACAGTTATGTGCTTACATTTACCCTAGCCATGACTACTGATGAAGCTACATTTCCCCAAATTGTTACTGTAGAGGGTGCTAGGATTTAACGGCATCAAGACTTGCATCTGAGGCTACGCTTCATAAAAAGGGAAAAACTGTTAGCAAAGAAACTGGACAACACACACCTCAGCCACATTTCACCAAAAAAGATGTAAATACATTGTTTCCTTCATTTAATATTCGTCAATGGACCCATAATATATGTTATGATCTTGGTTACTGACGAGTAGAACTGCAATTTCCACAAACGGAAATAAAGAACAGTAATTTGGGCTGACAAATAGTATGCACTTTGGTTTTTTTAGTAGCAGAGAGAACTCTCTGTTTTGTGCAACAATGCAATGGTTAAATGTTGAATTTTCAGCTTTTGAGTAATCTTTACTGATTAATCGAAGCATCTCAAAATGTCCGACAAACCTGTGGTTTAGTCTGATGGCTACAATTTTATCCTAATGGTGAAGTGGTCTGAAACAATAGCAATAAGGTAAAGATACCTATAATCAATACAGTTTCAAATATCTAACTGTGCTATGTGTATTTAATACTAACTGTAGCAATGGTCAAAGAAGTAATAAAGATTTTTTTTTTTTAAAATAACAAGGAAAAACACAATTTCCACAATTTCAAACCAAAGATGGTTAGTTATTTTGTTTAACGCTGAAAATATCCGATTCCAACTTCTGGCTACGATTACATATAGACTGATTATAAGTGTATTAATTATTGTTGTTAATATCTTTACTGTTAGTATGATGGGGTAAGGAGACAACACTGCAGCAGGAGCAAGAAAGTCCACAACCGAGACATGATAAGGGAAAAGACATAAGAGTCTAGACATGATGGAACGAGCGAAAGAAGAGGTGACGGGCGTTTTTTTGTTTGTTTTCTTTTTTAGAAAAGATGGGGAAGAAAATCTGGTTGTTACTGTAAAACTACAGAAAGCAAGCATGTGAACTGTGAGAGTGTGTACTAGTAACGCTATATTTAACACCAAGACAGGGATTTCTTAAATTAGAAACTAATAGTGCAGCACAGTATCTATCGCCATATGAATAAAACCGCACATGTTCTATATTACCACTGATTGAACAGGACTGATTAGGATAAAGGGATAAAGGAAAGGCAGATGATAAGGTTTGGTTGTACCTCAAAATCAGAACACAGATCCCTTAACATACTTAATACTGCAAATTATTGTACATCTGCATCTATGCTGGGTATAGTGAACTCTGAGGAAATGTCTGATTAAAATGGCAAATAAGAAAGAGTTTAGAACATTGAAGAAAAAAAAGAATACATAAAAGCCAGATAAGAAGCTCTGCAGAGGGTAACTTGGGAACCACACATCTGAAATCACTAATTAAGCATTACAAGTTATCAACTATATCAAATACAAAACGAAATCCTAAATAACGTTACATTTTCTCTTGTACTAACTGGTGTCTCTCTAAAAGAAAACATCAACATATGCATGTGTGTGTGTGTGTGTGTGATTATGTGTGTGTTTGCATGCATGTGTGTGTACATGTTTATGTCCATTTCTTGGTGTATCTGTATTATGGGTGTGTTATCATCTCTGAGACTAAGATTAAGCTAAATGTAACTCTGGTAGAATAACTGGTATTTTATGGCAATAATCTCCGTCTGCTTTGTGAGATTACTGAAATTTGTATCTACCTTGAATGGAAACTGAAAAACGATCTACAGCAAGTCTGAAGCAATTGTTGTATATAGATACAAACAAGTATTTGTGTGTGTGTGTGTGTGTGTGTGTGTGTGTGGGTGTTTTTTTGGCGTGCTTAATTCATGATGGAAGATCCTTAATGGAAGATCCTCCCATTGTAAGCACTGCTGAAATTTCATCATCAAATGCAACAACTGACGTCTGATCTTCCGGACAGTCGGTTGTGTTTGTATAGAACGGTATTGAATGGGTTTAAGTACACTACTTGAAGTGCTATGGTCTTGATTTATCATAGTTCTCATATGTCCAAGATAGTCACATCACATCTTTACCTCTAGGAACTTGGACGTAGCTAATGTATATCTGTGCGGTATACACATATAAACTTAAACATGTTCAACTGATGAAAGGGAAGCCGCAAAACTTGTAGAATATACAAACATAAATATGTCTGTCGTTCTGTGATATTTACTTTTGATATACAATTTGTGGCACATGATATACTATCATCTATCCATCTTGTAACAAAATAAGGTGCATCTTATTAACATGCCTGCACAGACACTAATGAAATTCAGTATTAAAGATTTCTAATTACAATTACTTGTCAAAAGAGCCTCTCTCTAGTGTATTTGTTCATTGATATAAATTGAAGCTCATTTCCAACATCCCCATAATTACTAGTACAAAAAAGGTCACAAAGGAGCATTTCCTTTGCACGAAGGTGTCAAGTTGTTTTTCAAAGGTGGAGGATTTTCATATCAGACTGATTACTTTAAACCCAGTTTCCCTCAATAAAATGCTCTCTGAAAAGTGCACAAGGTCCACGGGCAGTCATAGAAACAACACACATGGGTTAAATGTCACAAATACAGATCAACTAATGAAATGACCAGAGGGGGTGGTTTTCACCCAACCATGTCACAAAATTAGAAGTTCCACTTCTGTACCCCAGTTTCTTGGTCTATGCAGACTAGTGACTATAATTGCAGAGTACTGTTCTATAATTATACATAAATAACATAAGTGCTTTATGTTGGGTTACAATCTATTTCAGAGGGCACTTCCATTTCAGTTTTGTGCTGGGGCTTGCATATCAATATCTATATCTCGGGGCATAAGGTGCTTTAAAAAAAAAATCTTAAAAGCTATATAGCAGCTCTAAATGTTTACATTACACCTCTCAACATTGAGATAATCAGAATCTGGACCACTGAAATTAGTAATCTCCCACAAGAAATTTCAGCATTTTGACACAATCCAGTTTTCTGCAACAAAATCAGGATTTTTTTTTTGGACCCTTATTGTATGCTGCAAAACCACTTAATTTCGAACTGTAATGTTATAAAAACCCAAAATATGTCATCATTCCCCATAAAGGGATGATTTAACATTGCTATTTAATAATCAATAAAAACTGATGCTATTCTCATTCACTGGAAGCCATATCACAATATTTGAGGACAATCCCTTTGACGCTAACCTACAACAGCACTGGATTGTCTCACTTCATGCAGTGCTCAATCAGGGACAATGTATTAACTCTGAACAGGGCCCTAACTCAATATTTGCCTTGCCTGCATTTAGCAACAGGGCTTTTGCTTAAGTACTATGAATTAATTGATCTCATCATTTAAAAAAGAAACGTGCGACTCAGTTACCAACAACTACAACAATGTGTTTGCTGAGAATCACTAAAAAGGAGTTGAAAATAAAATTTAAAAAAAAGAGCAGGGGACCTATATCTACACTTATGCATTTTAGATGCATATAATAAATGTCAAAAATGTCAAAGCAATTTGTTTAACATGCTACTTAAGAAATATTAAATACAAAGCTCATGCCAACAACTAAATGTCGTGTATATAAATGGGGGGGGGGGCATGGTGCACTAAATCTGCATGAAGGTTCATGGTTCAATTGTCAGATGCATGATGGGAGACTGACAACCAGGGTGAGCAAGAGCACTGGTTAAGTGATGATTTCCTATCTGGAATTGATTAAAAAATGCTTTGAGACTTTTAAGGTAAGTATGCTGCTCTTAAAATGTACTGGCTACAAGTGTGGATGTAAGTAGAATATATACTTCGGGCAAAAAGGGGCCTGCTGTCGCCATTTTTAGGCAGTAAAACAAACACAACCAACAATCTAAAGTGTTCTAAAATAAAACAAAAAAAAAATGTTAGAAAGGTGAAAAGACTGAGAGCTTGTCACAATGCTACAACCCTGATGGGGCAGTGGAAAGGCTGAGGTCCAGAATCAAAAAGATTCAGTGCAATGTGCAATCAAAAGGTTGTGATTTTTAACTTTGCTCAGTTCCAAATCAGAACCTGCTGTTAAGGTGACAGAGACCGCACTCCTTCTCACACTGTCCATCTATAGTTTCCAGCATCTGTAACATCATAAATTATTCTTATGACGACAACACGAAGTGGCTACTGTGCCTAATTATGTTTTGCAAGGAAAAAGGCAGTCGAACTCGGAACATTCCCTCTCAACTCAATCATTCTCATTAAACTATGGGATGTAATTACTCCTCTTTTTGTAGTGCACCATCTGACGAGCAGTCGTCAAGGCAACATGGGGTCTCTACTTCCACCCCATCTCCTGATTGGTTGTCTTTGCTGGCTAAGGCACACTGGATTGGCTGGGCCAGTGGTGGCAGGTCAACGGGTTGGCCAGTGGCGCTTCCTGAAGAGCTGCCGTTCAGCTGCTGGGATACAACGCCGGCTCTCTCAGTGGGCCGCCCCACTGTTTTGGGCTCCTCTGCCAGCTTTGGGGGGCTGGATGAGGGAGGTGAGGAGGAGAGATTCTACAGAAAAGAAAGAAAACTCAGGAACATGAACTCAAAGTGTAGACCCGATCCAAACTGGGTAAACAGTGTAGGTATTACAAGACTTTGTGTGTGTCCCTTCAATTTGTTAGGGACAAACTAACAGATTAAACTGTCATTTGGAATAGTTTGTTGCACTTTAGTTAAGGACTCTCAATAATTTTTTCCCTTCCTTAGTGGTTTCCATGTCTTTTGAAATCACCCATTCTGACTGTTAGCTTTGCATTATTTTTGTCTGTAGCTATGACTACAGATTAAGCTACATATAAATTTGTAGGTATAGTCAGAGGGAAAAAAAGAGTTCTTGCATTTTTGCATGGTTGTGAAAATAAAAAGTCATAAAGTGAGGTTATTTGGTAAAAATACAAACAAATGACACATTAGAACATGTATATTGGCATTACCTGTGTTCGATTTGTGTTCAATTTCTTTCCTCCCCTTCCTTTTGGTATCACTTCTTTACCCCTTCTATAACAGAGACAAAACAATGTTTCTTCATTTGTCTGCATTTTCATACTATACCATATTTGATTAGAGTTGAAATAGGCAGATTAAATAAAGTGACTTACCCTTTTCCTCCTCCCACTGATACCACCTGTACGTTAAACCCTCCTCTGCCACGAACCGGTTTGTTTCCAGCCCACTGGCCAACAACCATGCCAGCAATCTCTAGTTTCCCACCTTGAGGAGGTATAGACTGGATACCTGCGTTGACAGTGAAAGTTCTATAGAGTAAACAAAACTGCATACCACTTAATCTGCAATTCATCATGACAGCTTCAAATGTAGATAGACAGACAGACAGAGCTCTTCAGAAATCATGTGACTATATGGAAACATGGTGTAATGATTGTAAGTGAATAAACTGTTCAGTTAAACAAGAAATTAAACAAGGTCTCTGTAGGTACATGCCACAAAGCCAATCTCAAGTGTGCTTTAGAGAACATATTATCACCATCTTTAAAGAAACGATCTAGCATTTTCTAACCTAATCTCCAATTACTGCATCTGAACTGTTTGTACAATTACCATAGGCAAGAATTTCCCTGTACTGAGGGGAAAAACGGAAACTGTTTACATGAAAATAGAGAATGCTTTGAGAGAGTTTGGAGTTAAGTTTGATCTTAGCTTCAGTTAAACAAGAATATGCCTTACTGACAGTGGGTATGACTTAAGCAAAGCCAATTAATCGCATGTGCTCGGTCATATTTCACAAAAATTTAACATTTTTGTGAAAATTGTATAGCCACACTAACGCCCACAGTTTTTCTATTATTTCCTCAATTCAGATTTTCTATTATTACCTCAATTCAAGGAAACGTCTTGACAATTGCTTTTGTATTCACATACAAATTACCAATGCTGTGCACAGATATTAGGCTCAAAGTTGCAGGAGTATCTCTTTAAGCAGCTCACCCTCCATCTCTCTTGACTAAAAGTACTGGTTCTGATTAGACAGTCTTTATTTAGAGCAGTAGAAAGCGTGACAGTGATCAGACCTGGGAAAGCTCTTGGTCGGTGCTGGTGGTGTGGAGGAGGCATAGAGCCCAAGGGTCGAGGGGGATACAGAGGGTGCATAGGGTAGAAGGGCGGCACCATGGCAGGGGGCAGGAAGGTTGGGGGTGGCAAAGGTGGGGGTGGTGGAGGAGGCCGAGAGAGGTTGATGCCTTCCAGAATCGCCTGCCTCATCTTCTCGACCCGTGACACCAGCTCCTCCTGTGAGAGAGAAAAGTGCAGGAGAGCTTTATGTCTTAAGCAATCAGTAGTTTAGAAAAGCATCATTAAGGGGATAAAAATGGCAAAAAAATGTGAGATCCAGGTGATGCTATGCTATATCTGTCCATAGGCTGGAGCTCAGAGAGCTAAATTGGCTGTGCTCTCAGGGTGGGAGTGGCAGCACACAGTCTCTCCCATGTCAATCAGAACAACACTGGCCAGTCATGGGCATCTGTGAGCTCATGCATACAGAAGGTGGGCGGGAGCACTTTCCTCAGAGTGCACTACAGCGGTTCGAAAAGCATGTGATAGCTTCATCCTCCCTGACTGGCAGCTCGTCATGTGACATGGGAGAAATACCAATGGGTGGGAATTGGATACGACTAAATTAGGGAGAAAACTGGGGGTGAAATCCAAATATATATATATATGAGAGCTTATTAATGGGTAGAATGTATAAGAAAGGGTAAAAATGATAGGATCTGTACCTGGCCTTCACATAGGTCCAGCAGGGCAGCCCTATCTCTGGTAGCCTTTGCAAGTTTGCTTTGAAACAGCTTGCCATCGAAGAAGCCCCATGGGCAGCAGTGGTCCCATGGGAGCGGCTGGCCACACACGTCATTCACAAAAAGGGCAGTGTCCACGCCACTCATAAACAGAGAGGCCAGTTGAACACCACGGTTATCCACTTTCTCCACCTAACCATTGGAAAAACCAGACACAGACATAAGATCCACTTTATCGCCATCCCAACAAGCAAGCAATCAAGGCTCACTACATGAACTTTATATGCAGTGCAAAAAAAAGGTTAGCATTTCAGGACACCTACCTTGAGTTCCTGCAGTTGATCAGGCTCATAGAGCTGGTTGGACACCGCTTGAGCCAAAAAGGCATCAAGCTCATGGCGTTGGAGAATGCGGCCACCTGGCCACTGCATCATATACCTGCATGCAGGGACAGATTTCAACATCATTTCTAGTAACTATAGAAGTACACTATAAAGACCTACTTAAAATATTCTACTGAAAAGCACCAGTGCTACTGAAAGCAAGCTGAAGTAGAGCTGCACAATATGTCCAAAAACAGCATGTTAGGAATACAAGACAGTACACTACAACTGAAATATGCCTTTCAATACTGAACTCAGTGTGCAACAGTTAAAGCCTGATCTGCATTATTCTTAAGTGAAATTATGTTTAATTAACATAAGCCATAATTATAATATAATAATAAAATATGTTGTAATGCTCACAGAACAATTTAAGCAGGCTCCAGAGATATGAGTAACGCAAAGGCTATGTAACAAAGCATACTGCAGTCTAAAGCTCAATGATTCTAAACACTTACGGTTCCTGTATAATAAAGTACTAGTGGCTGCACTGCATGACATAAATTTGCATATCCAGTATCACTACCTGAGTACACAGCACATGAGCAGCAGGTGTGATGGCACGCAGGACGAGTTAAGCAAGGCAGGGCAGTCGGATCTCATGCAGGCCAAGAAGGCTCGCGTGCGCCGACTGCGGTCCTCAGAGGCACGGCCAAGCCACAGCCGCCTCAGATTAGGGCAGGTCCACTCGCGGAAACACATGGCTGGAACCAGCTCAGGGGTCAAGGCCGACTTAGCCTTACTGGCACACCACTCCTTAACTATGACCGGGGGCACTGTGGGGACACCGAGAGAGAGCATCTGAGATATAAGGAACCTACATGACATAGGGAAACACCTGTGTACATCATATTGTTCAAATGGAAAATAATAAGACAGTGGCAGTGTATATGTGACCAACTTCTACAGTCATGTCCAAAGGTTTTGAGACTGAAACAAATGCTGGTTTTCACAAAGTTTGCTGCTTCATTCTTTTTAGATCTTTTGTCAGGTGTTTCTATAATATACTAAAGTACAATTATAAGCATTTCATAAGTTTTTTCTTACATTTATTGACAAATACATCAAGTTTATGCAAAAACTCCATATTTGCATTTTTTTTACCTTTCTTTGTCAAGAATGACTGTGTTTTTGTTTGTCCACCTGCTTTTTGAGGACTGACCACAGGTTCTCAATGGGATTGAGATCTGGTGAGTTTCCTGGCCATGGACCCATAATTTCAATGTTTTGTTCACCGAGCCACTTAGTTATGACTTTTGCCTTGTGACATTGTGTGCCATAATGCTAGAAAAAGCATTGTTCATCTCCAAATTGCTCCTGGATCTTTAGGAGAAGTTACTCTTGGAGGATGTTTTACCAATCTTTATTCATGGCAGTGTTCTTAGGCAAAACTGTGAGTGAGCCCACTCTCTTAGACGAGAAGCAACCCCACACATGAATGGTCTCAGGGTGCTGTACTGTTGGCATGACACAGGACTCATGGAAGCGCTCAGCTTTTCTTCTCCAGGCAATCTTTTTTCCAGATGTCCCAAACAGTCTGAAGGGGGCTTAACCAGAGAAAATAAATTTTACCCTAGCCCTCTGCAGTTCAATCCCTGTACTTCCTGCAGAATGTCAGTCTGTCCTTGATGATTTTCTTGCAGAGAAGTGGCTTCTTTGCTGCCTTCTTGACACCAGGCCATACTCCAAAGGCCTTCGCCTCACTGTGTGTGCAGATGCACTCACACCTGCCTGCTGCCATTCCTGAACAAGCTCTGCACTGGTGGTGACCCCATAATGTAGCTGAATCCTCTTTAGGACACTGTCCTGGCACTTGCTAGACTTTCTTGGGAGCCCTGGAACCTTCTTCACAGCAATTAAACCTCTCTCATTGAAGTTCTTTATGATACAATAAATTGTTGATTTAGCGCAATCTTACAAGCAGCAATGTCCTTGACTGTGAAGCCCTTTTTGATGCAAAGCAGTTGCATTGTCCTCGTTTACACTTTCTCCTGAGCTAATGAGAAGATCACTGAAATGATGTTAGCAGGTCATTTTGTGGCAGGGCTGAAATCCAGTGGGTTTTTGTTATTAAATTTCATTGCAAGGAATGATTTTGTAATTAATTGCAATTCGTCTGATCACTCTTCATAACAAACTAGAATTAATGCAAATTGCCACCATAAAAACTGAAGCAGCAAACTTTATGAAAACCAAAATTTATGGCTCTCAAAAATTTCTCAAAACTTTTGACCACAACTGTATATAAACAGATTGCTAAGCAGTAAAACATCATAAAAGTCAGAAAACCCTAAATTAAACATTGGGCATTTTCAAGTTCTAAATAATTTTGACAGTTATTTAAGCCAAGTATAAAAAAAATCATCATCTCACAATAATCTATAAGCAAGTTGTGCTCCTTAGCAGTGTTAATTTTGCTGACGAAATATTTTCGTCATAGTTTTCAACGAACCTTTTTTTCATGCTGAAAACGAGACGATAACTAAATAAAAACTACATAAATGGATAAAAACTATGACAAAATTAATTGACACTTTCGTCAACAAATAAAAATGAGATAAAAATGTTTGGCAGGGACGACATCCAATCAGAACTGATTTAGATTTGTGAAAGGCAGGGACATGTTAGGAAAACATCCAATCATAACTACTTCGGCATATATGGAGAGGCGGGACAAGCCGGGTAGCCATCCAATCAAACACACACTTGCACAAATTTGATCTAAACCCAGGAAGACCATACTAGCCTGTGAACTGTTGTTACTCATGATGGAACTAAGTTATCTAGACAATGTCAGCAGGGAGAAAGAGAAGAGCCGACGTATGGACACATTTCTCCTTTGATGTTGTGAAAAACAAGACGACGTGTAAACCATGTGGGGCAACTATTTCGGGTAAAAACACGACAAATCTTAAACGACATCTGTCACCCAGATCTCCATGCAAAGGTAAGCATTTTAGCTGTTAAAATAATTAATCTGTGAATATTAAATTATTAATGGTGTTTGGGGTTTATTTTTGCACTTTTTATTTTGACTAAAACTAGACTACAACTAAAAACAATTCAGATGACTAAATTGGGACCAAAACTAAATGCCATTTTAGTCAAAAGACTACGACTAAAACCAAATCAAAATTTGCTGTCAAAATTAACACTGCTCCTGGGACATGTTGCTCAAACACCCTAATAGTTGGACTTGTCTTCTGTATTAGTGTGCTAGTAGAAAAGAACTAATACCATTTATTATTACCTATTTCTTTTTCAAAACAATACATGCTGCAAAAAATACAAGAACTGTCATCAAATAAATGGTGGATATAAAGTAATGAAGCACTTTCCGGATAAAAAAGATGAACAGGGTTGCGTAGGATTTGTCCTGCCGAGACAGAAACAAGTGACTGTATAGACTCTCAGAGCAACTGATTAGGAACAACTGAAAAATGTAGCCTGGTGTTATGAAACTCTGACTTCTGAGGCACAAACGAGGTAGAATCAGAATTTGGTACCAACAACATTGCTATGTGAACAATCCAGGCTGGTGGAGGAGGTGCAATGGTGTGGGGAATGTTTTCTTGGCACACTTTGGTTCCATTAACCCCAATTAATCCTCGCTTGAATTCCACAGCCTATTTGTGTATTGTTACTGATCACAATTTACCCATCATCTCAAATCTACTTCCCGCAGGATAATGCGCCATGTCACAAAGTCGTCTCAAGCTGGTTACATCAACGTGACCATGAGTTCAATTTTCTTCAGTGGTCTTCTCAGTCACTGGATCTGAATCCAGTAGAACACCTTTGATATTCACAGCATGAAAGTGCACCTGAAAAACCTGCAGGACCGATGTGATGTAATTACGTCAATATGGACCAGAGTCTCAGTATAAAGTTCCCAACATGTTGTGGCATCCATACCACAATGAATCGAGGCTGTTTTGAGAGCAAAGGGAGGCCCTACTCAGTATTAGTATAATGTTCCTAATAAAGTGCTCAGTGAGTGCATAGAAACTGCACCACAGTGAACTTCAGAGAAGTGATTTCATTTTACAAGCAAAGGATGGTCATCAATTATTTACTTGAGTTTAGTTAGTTTTTTTCTGCAAACTCCGTATTAATTTTCAAACTCCTGACTATGACAGGTTGATATGAATTGTTGGTTCATTAACTAGCTGTCTCTGACATCATCTTTGATGTGCCTGTGTCATTCAGGACAAATTAACGCGTTAAAGAATTGATTGCGATTAAAAAATAAACGCTACTAAAAATTGTAACGCAGATTAAAAATTAGTTAAATTACGCAATCCAGCGTCGCTGAAATTTACCGTTACGTTACTCGTTTTAGGCTGCATTCCAATCACAAGTGACCCTAAGCTGTATCACTGCTCCCTACACACTACACAGGGTACAGAATCCCAAGGGCTCTTCATAGAGAACTTGGTCACTAAAATGGCTCTATTTGAAACGTCCTGCAACGTCATCAACAGCAGACAGCTGATTACACTGGTTGTTTTCTACAAGACAGCACTCGGCTGTATTTAACACGATAAACAATGCTGTTCAGACTCATTTTGTATGCTGTAGCCACTTTTGAAATAAATGTGATGAAACGTCTATGATACATGAGTGATGTATTTTAACTTTTTAATGTATGTTTTGGTTGGAAAGTAACCTTACTCTTAGGTTACAACGTGCCGCGTTACTCTAACTTAACTTGGCGAATCGATGCCTTTAATTAAACTCCAACTCTAATCAGTATATCAGATCAACGAAAGACAAAATATTATTTTAAAAAAATTAAAAGACGACAATTATCTTTAATATTTCACTTTTTATGAAATAAAGTCAAATGAATAATGAAGCAACATTCAAAGGTCCTGCGATGCCGACCTGCATGTACAACACAAATCAAAATGTGCGTTAAAACTGCAATTAACGTGCGATTAAAAAGAATTAATTGGGTAATTAACGCGATTAAAAAAGTTTTTTGTGTGACAGCACTAATATATACATATAC
>JAOVVH010000024.1:11573794-11594938 GCA_028566435.1 Scorpiodoras heckelii | reverse complement strand
AGAGAGAAAAGATTGATTTTCAAAAATATTGGTGTGTAGCCATGACCCAAGGATCTACACATAAGAAATAAAGGATGGTGGCCAGGCCACTGCTGATGCAACATATAAATAGTGATCTCACCAATGGTGGTATAGTTAATGTAGTAGTATGCTGCAATCATCCCCAAATTGAGAGGGGCAACATCCATCTCATCTTCAATGCTGATGCACTTGGATTGCTCCAAATCTTGCAGTGTGTTCTCCACCAATTCCGACAGGTGGTCTGACAGATGCCGATGAGACATACCTGCCATGTACAGGGTAGCCAAAAATCAATAAAGGATGTGGATACAAGTATCAAATGTAAAAGTTTGATTAGTCTTAGTGAAAGCAGACAGCATTCTCTTACCCTGAAGATTATAGTAGTTGGGGTTCTGGGTCATCCGGCGGTAAAGGAAGGTCCAGGTTAGATAGTCCACTGCATCCTGCTTGTTCTCCACCGTCTTGGTGACTATCTCTGCGTTGAAGTGGTCATGAAGACGGTGGTCCAAATGAGATTCAACTGGCAATGGCTCATAAAGAAACTTCTTAAAGAAGTCCTTACACAGAGAGAAAAATTCAAAGTTTATAAAGATCATGAAGAAACAATGGAACAGAATATTTATAGCGTGAAAACTTGTCATACCTTTTTAGAGCCCTGGCACATAATGACACAGCAGCCCTCATCATCCTGTAGGGGACGATTGGCCTTCCCCACCATTTGCAGCACATCATAGATTGGGTAATCAACATAACTAAGAAAACAAAACAAATCAAAAGCTTTCATATTCATTCATAATCAAAACATTTCATAATCAATATGCACTTAATTTATGGCTAAAAACCTTTCAGAATTCAACTGCCGTAAATACATACGCATGAATTTTTCCGTTGTAATACTGCGTGTCCATGACAATGACCAAGTGGGCAGAGATGTTAGTTCCCCAGCAAAGACAACGAGAGGCCACCACAACTTGAATGGCACCTTAATACAAGGAAATGTGATTGAGAAAAGGGTCAAAAAGAATGCTTTTATACACCAGTACTGTCTCTGCATGTCATAACCAAAAACTCCTAAAGCAAATCAGTTTCTGTAATTATGAAACACCAGAGGAATGCAGTGCTCTAAATCTTTGGAATATCACAGATTTTGTAATATAGACAGATGAAACTCCATGTTAACAGAGCATTCTACCAATCTAACCCCAGATTCACTCTGGGTGCTACATTTCTGCATGAGCTTCCAGTAGCAGAAATAACAGCACTTTGAGTTTAAACTGTTTTGACAACTTCAGCAATCAATTAGCAGTTATGCTTGCGGGAATTTACATTTCTGGCCATTTTCTTTTAAGAGAAAGATTAACTGTTTAATAATTCGATTATTAAGCTTTAATTGAGAACAACTAGAAACCCCATCTATAATCATACCCCTACAACTAACTAATTACACTCACCTGTTGCTCATTAATTCACTATTGTCCATTACAAATGTCCCCCAGTTTGCATGTCAAATTTCTATACAAGATTATACAACCCTGTTTCAAAAAAAAGGTGGGACGCTTTTGTAAAATGTAAATAAAAACAGTCCAATGACAGTGCAATGCACATCATTTAAATCACATATGTAATTAAAAATCATACAAAGATAACATGAAATATTGAAACTCAGAAATTGCATTCATTTTTAAAAAGATGTATGCCCATTTTGAATTTGATACCAGCAATATGTTTCAAAAAAGCTGAGAAGGGGCAACAAATGACTGGAAAAGTTGTGCAATGCTAACAAAAACCTCGTGGAACATCTCACACCTAATTAGGTTAATTGGCAACAAGTCAGTTACATGACTGGGTATAAAAAGAGCATCCCATAGAGGCTCAGTCTTACAGAAGAAAGATGAGGAGGGGTTCACAACTCTGTGAAAGATTGTCTGGGCAAACTGCAACAATTTAAGAACAATGTTTCTCAAAATAAAATTGCAAGGAATTTGGGAACTTCATAATGTTTCAGAGAATCCAGAAAAACCTGTACGCAAGGGACAAGGCCAAGAACCAAAACTGTATGAGTGATCTTCAGGAACTCAGGCAGCACTGCATTACAAACAAGCTAAAAGCATTCGCTGACAAACAGCCCTGACCGTGTCCCCAAGCTGTCAAAACCACCCCATGTCAAAACTCAAGCACAAAAACTTCACTCAAGCACAAAACAGCTGAAGGCAATGTGCTTGGTGCTCAACTATCAAACTGAGAAGCATAAAAAATTTGAGAATGGAAAAAAGACAGTTGAGAGCTCATTATGATAAGTGTGAGAGGGATATTTACACATGCAAAATGTTAAAACTTGCAGGTTTATTTTAAACTGCTCCCAGCCTCAGAGGACAGAACTACTGAGATTTCAATTAACTGTAGACAACGATTTTTGTAGTCCACAGAGATCCCAAACCCTTGAATACAAAAATTACTAATTCACACTGGCTGAGAAATGTTAACATTATAGCATTTTTATACAGAAAAAAAACCCCAGTGAGTCTTGACATGTCCAAAAAGGCAGACACATTGAACCAAGCACTGACCTAAGTCCCATCAGCCAATGCGGCATCTATGTAATATGCCTACGGGAACCAGGGGTAAGGTGAGCAGTGGCTCATTTAAAATGTTTTAAAGGAGCTGTTTTAGATAAGGTAAGAAGGTATGGTATTTGATCGATGTAGTACTTGGGGCAAAGAATATCAAACATTTCATAAAGACATTTAATTTACTCCTCTTTCTTTTCCACCTTTGAATATCATGCTGTTACAGTATGCTCCCCAACTAAACTTCACATCATTGTTCTTTACCATCCACTGTGTGCTCTAGGTCACTTCACTGAGGAGCTAGATACTCTCCTGAGTCAATGAGACTCCCTTCATTTTGCTTGGCAACTTCGACCTTCCATCAGACAAGCTGTAGTCATCCTGTCTTCCTCTCCGCAGATTCAACCAGTCTCCTTCAACCCACAGAGCAGGCTATATCTTAGACTTGGTCTTCACCAGACCCGCCTCAGCAATGGATCTCAAAATAACTCCATTCCACTGCTCAGTTCACCACTTTCTATTGTTCGCTCTCTCACACTCCCTCCTCTACGGTCACATGCACCACTGTCACCCATCGCAACCTAAACTCCATCTCTCCCTCATGCCTTGCCTCTTCCAACTCATGACTCTTTTTCTTCTCTCTCCCTGGACACCACCAAAGACACTTTCCTCTCTTCATCCTTTGACCTCTTATATCCCATCTTCCAGACCTACAAGATCTTCACCACTTGCTAGTTGACTGACAGACGTCCTGCGTAACAACTGATGAGAAATAAAAATGGCTGAGAGGCGGTGGAGGAAATCAGGACTCACAGCTGACCTTCACTCCTACCAATCTCTGCTTGCCATGTTCTCTAAGGGAGTAACTGCTGCATAGTCTTCCTTCTACAGAAAGAAGCTAGAGGCATCGGCAGTAGATCCACGCAAGCTTTTCAGCATCTTTTTCTTCCCCCCTCATCCCTCCACCTCCTCCTTCACCTCTCTTACCATGAATGATATTGTCTACATCTTTAAGGAGATGTTAACATACCATATGCCCTTGAATCCCCTCTTCTCATCTCTAACCTGCTTCTCTCCTTTCACCTGAGAAGATACCAGCAGTCCTACACTTCCTCTGGAAACCAACTCATCCACGCTGCTCCAAACAATCTCCCAGGAGCTCTTACCCTTCATCTCTCCAATCAACAGCTCCTAATAATCAGGAATTGTACCATCTTCATTCAGGATTGCTAGGGTGGTGCCCATCCTAAAGAAGCCCAGTCTTAATGGCACCAACCATCAACAACTACAGACCAATATCCCTTGTTACTTTCCTCTCAAAAATTCATGAATGTGCTCTCTACAATCAGCTTTCTCTCTTTCTCTCCTAGAACCAACTTCAGGATCCCAACCAATCTGGCTTTAAACTAGAGCATTCTACTGAAACTGCACTCATTGTAGTGACAGAAGTTCTATGCAGCAAGGTCAACTGGATCATCATCGATCCTGATGTTTCTTGACCTCACTTCCGCCTTTAAAACAATCAACCACAATATCCTTCTGTCCATCCTTTCTGTCCTTGGTATCTCTAGCTCAGCATGGAAGTAGTTCAAGCCCTACCTGGAAGGGAACTCTGACCAGGTAACATGGAGGAGCTCAACATCCACTCCATGCAAACTCTTCAAGTGTGTCCCACAAGGCTCAGACCTGGGTGCTCTTCTATTTTCACTCTACACTCACTCACTGGGAGATGTCATCTCTTCACATGGCTTCTCCGACCATTGTTATGCTGACGATACTGAGTTTATCCTTTCTTTTCCTGCTTCTGATACTTAGGTTTTGGCTCGGATCTCAGCATGTGTAGCAGACACTGCTTCGTGGATGGCAGCCCACCACCTCAAGCTAAACCCAAGCAAGACACAGCTGCTTTACATTCAGGAAGTTGTTGGTCTTCTTTGAGATCACTCAATTTCTTTTTAGGAACACCCTGATCACTCTATCTACAAAAGCACGTAGCTTTGGAGTAGTAGTTGATGATCAGCTGTCTTTTGCAGCTTATTTTGCTAAGCTGACCAAATCATGCAGATTTCTCCTTTACAACATTTGGAGAATTCGACCATTTCTCTTGAGGGAGGCCACCCAGGTACTTGTTCAGTCTCTTGTCATCTCAAAATTAGACTACTGAAACTCCCTTTTGGCTGGCCTTCCTATGCATGCCATAAGACCCCTGCAAACTGATCCAGATTGCTGCAGCTCAACTTGTATTCAACCTTCCCAAGTTCAGCTATGTCACTGCCTCGCTGTGTACCCTTCACTGGCTTCCTGTAGCAGCATGTATGAGACATAAAACCTTGACACTGACCTACAAAGAGAAAAATTGTGCAGATCCTTCCTGCCTGATGGCAATGGTCCAAGATCGATAAGTACCCAGAGCCCTTCTTGCCTCAAGTATGGCTCGACTTGACCCACCGTCATCCGACACATGGGAGGAAATCATCCAGACTTCTTTCTCTGTTCCAACACCAAGGTGGTGGAATGAACTCCCCTGTCTGACCAGTGTCTGACCAGCAGAATCCCATGCTGTCTTCAAATGCCAACTGAAGGCACACCATTTTCAAGAACGCTAACTCATTTCAACACTACCTTTGCACCCATCAAAGCTCTCACCGCACCTACAGCAGTTACTGTATTGACCGTTTCTTGTTCTTCACTGGTTTTGCATAGCTTAGGAGTACTTGCAGGTTACAGGAATTGTTTTGCTTGTATTTGTTTGTATGAGTATTCTATGGCTCATTTCTTGCAGTATCATTGCTCAAAGTACCTTAAATCTGGTCTACCAGCAATAACTATGTATATTCCAAGTTAATGATTAAGCAGTTTTGTAAATTGCTCTGGAGAAGAGCACCTGCTAAATTGCATAAACGGGAATGTAAGACTCCAAGAAACTATTAACTTGTGGAAAATGGGTATGACACCTTTAAAGAGGAAAAAAGAAAAGTCTTTTCATACCAGAGTTAAAGAGATGTTCAACTGTCCTGCGTTCTGTCACTGACAGCCCTTCATGCAGGTAACCCACACCATTAGAGATAGTCTCTTTCAAGGCACCATCAGACAGCTTTTCCAGGAATGGAGCCAAGTCTTTCTCAGAGCAGTGTAGGAACCTACAAAGCAATACTCTAAATATCAGTCATAAGTGAGGAGTGCAGATGTTCCAGGTCTATCATTAAAAACTAGCCATAGCATCAAAGCGAAGGCAACACATCAAATTGAAGGCAAGTATGAGTAAACGGATGTCTAAGACACTGCACCTTTGTGGAACCACATCTGCAGCACAGAAAGTTAATATGTCAATGGCTGTGAGGCGAGTCTGTCTCCGAGAAGGCACAAACACCAAAGACGGTTTGGATGGAGAATGCTTCATGATGGTGTGATACACAGGTTTAGCCATAGACAGGAGCCGGGTTTGTGTGTGACTCACGGTGAAGCCCTGGGGGATGGGAGGGGGATACAAAGAAGAATGGTTTTATTAGAAGAATAATAGTAATATATCAGTAATACAATATAACAAATAATTTAGATGTGTTAAAAAAATTAATAAGCATGGCATATTTCCCCACATTACAAGTATTAAAATATTTACATACTGACACCTTAGAACCACTGTTCTTTATGACAAGCTTACTAGAAAAAATATCCATTACTCTTTCTGCCTTGATTAATGAAGCAGGTGAAATAACCCCAATCATATGTGAAGATGGTACAACATGATAAAGTTTATTGATCCTCACTGTTTTATGTTACAGTGAGCAAGAACACTTACCTTACCCTTCTGTTTTACCTGAGGTAAACTATGTTTCATAATCTTATCCACTCTTTCTTTTACAGGCAAATAAACAAAAACAAATGCAATGTTTGATCCTGAGAGCACTACCTGAATATGAAGCTCCAGAGGCACAGGCCTGACATTTGGATGGAAGTTGAATGTTGCTGTGGTGCTACAACCCAACCAGTGGGCCACATCTTTAGCATTGGACAGAGACGAGCTTAGTGCCACAATGCGGATGGGTCGCTCAATCTGAGAGGAGATGTACCTCATTCTTGAGCAGATTACTTCTAGGACAGGCTAAAACCACAGGAAAACATAATTTAATAGCAGAATTAACACAGACATGAAACTTAGGAAACACACACCAGGCCTGTTAATGTAATGAGCCTCACCCCATTCTCTCCACCAATGAGATGAGTCTCATCCACAATGAAGAGACTGACATTCTGGACATTCTTCCTTTGTTTCCATCGACGGGACAAAATGTCCCATTTTTCTGGGGTGCTGATAATGATGTCACCTTTTCCCAGTAACTTGAGGTCAGTGCTCGTCTCTCCAGTGAGTATGACTACCTTCTTATTCAACAGACCTTGAAACTTCTGGTGCCAATCCACGAACACCTGCAAGCAGTAGGAAAGTTCACTATCTTTCTTCCCACTATAAGAAAAAGGTTTTATATATCGTAATTAATGAGAAAGTGGGCATTTCCTAGTGGCACACCATTCCCCAAGCAGCCAAAGGATACTGTAAAACCCTGTGAATACTTGCAATCATTCTCCATTTACTGTGACAGAAAGAAAGGGTGTTGTGTGGAAGCATTTTGAACCATTGTTTTTCAGTGGTTTTTAAAGCCACTTCAGCACATTTTAGGCTATATCTAAGGCCAGGGGTGGGAATCTTTTACTATCTCACGATTCGATTCCAATTTTTGGGGTCACGATTCGATTCAAAATCGATTTTCGATTCAAAGGGATTTTTGATTCAAAAAAATTTGATTCATAATGATTTCTGCTTCCCTCTATAGGTGTGTAAAGGATCCCCATGATCTACTCCAGTCTGCTTTGCAAGACAGAATGTCAAATGAAGACAGTCTTTTTCACATTTATTAAGTTTTAAACAATCCATGCTTAGATGGAATTGTTGAAACTGTTACATAAAAGCAATATCACATTGTTTAAGTAACAAAAATAAAAGTGCCTCTTTATAAAAATTAAAAAATAGTGCAATTAAGAGCCGTAATCGGGCATGAAAAGTCAAGCCCGACCCGGCCCGACAGAATTCAACCCGAGCCCGACAAGTAAACCGTTTTAAAAGCCCGAACCCGTTTACAGCCCGACATAAGACTATTCAAATGTCATTGGCTCATCATTCTCATTATGGACAAGGTCAAAACTTTTCCACACCTCACACTTTACTTTCGCTGACAGTGCAACCAAAACGTAATCGCCAGAATCCAGCCTCCGTTTCACCTCCTCGGCATCCATCTTTGCATCTTTCTGGCGCGAATCGAAACGCATCACCTGACCATTCATTTACCGCGCAAACCCGAGCCCAGGGAAAATTTCCATTTCTGTGGTTTTCTCTTTGTTTTGGTGCTTTCCATGCATGCGTACGTTCCAGAAACAGCTGCCTGGTGATGTCAGGACGTCCCGCGTATTTACACACTGGAGGCGGAAGCCAGCGGATTTGTTTTATTTATTTATTTTTTAAAATCGATTTGGGGACATTTTAAATCGATTCTGAATCGTAGTAAATGAGAATCGATTTTATTATGCGAATCAATTTTTTGGCGCATCCCTAGTATATATGTTTCATAAATTAAAAGATTTATGGAAACGTGTTTTATTTTCTAGTTTTTTCCAGGCAAGCAAAAAAAAATACAAAGGGCAGTAAAACGCTGATTTACTGGCCAGGAAAAAAAAAAGGTTTACATTAGACACTATTCACCCACTACACACACTGTCACTTGCTCACCCTCTAGTGGAGCACGCTTGCGCATGGCCATCCTTTCCAGTCTCCGCTGGGTCTCAGCCAGGCTAAACAGCACGCCATAGGCATACTGCCGTGCTGAGCGGAACAGCAAAGAGGCGGGAGGCAGGTCAGGGTTACACTCATCCTCTATACACACTGGCATCTTCATCTCCCCCTGAAATACACAGTGAGCATTCAGATAAAAGATTTAATATAAAGCTGAAAGTCAGCTATTATTAAAAATAATTTAGAACATTTAATTGCATCCAGATCATTGGCAATGGTGTGTCAATACTGCGGTTGTTAAACTGTGATGTGAATTGTACACATGCTGGACTCTTCTCATAAAGAATCTACAAAGATCAGGCTTTGCGTACTATATCAAATCGGTTCTTTTTACAGCGTTACATACATGACAGCCGTCGCTCACTGGCGGCTCATCTCTTCACAATGACTCACATTTGGGGAAATCTTTAACATTAAAATGAATAAACCAGTATGTGCTTTAGATGTAGTTTAATATATGTAATTTTGTCCAAACTGTAACCAATTGGTCACATACATTCAGTGTGTATGAGTCAATCTCCCATGGTCACATTTGTGCAAGTACATTATCATCAGGTGTCCTACACGCGTGAAAATATATAAGGTACAATTATACAAAGGGCCAATAAAACATTGATCTACTGGCCTGGGGGGCAGTGGGGGGAAAACGTTACATTACACACTGTTCACCAGCTCTGGTTCTTGGAACCTTGGTGCTGTCTAGCAAACCAGCCCTCATTACCAGTTTTGAGCAGAAACCATTGCGACTGAGGATTCATAATCAGCAGAGAGCTTTGCACAATGCACAATGGAAGTAAACAATAATAATGAGATCAGGGATCACATTGATTACCTGCATGCTTGTTTTATTACAAAGATTTGTTTTTATCCAAAAAACACCCATGGACCAACTACTATTGATAAGGCGAAGCAGAAGACTACTCTGCGCAGGATGAATGGTATGTAAGATGCTTTTATTTGTAAATGTATAGCCTACACAAGTGTAAAGTAAAAATTGAGTCAGCAAGTATGCTTATAAATATAAAAAGCATTGGGGGAAATGGAAATGTTTTTCCGGCAGACCACTGCATGTTCCAGTAAGGGCAGAAACAAGCTCCAGTTAGTTCAGATTGCAGCAGCCAGAGTCCTTAGTAGAACCAGAAGATATGACCACATCACCCCATCTTATCCACACGGCATTGGCTTTCAGTCAAATTTCATTCATTATAAAATATTGCTATTAACCCATAAAGCACTGAATGATCTCGCACTGCAGAACATGTGAACATTTAGTCTGTTATGATCTGCCAGGCCTACTTCGATCAAAAGATGCAGGCTCTCTGTTGGGGCCTCGAATATTGACAGCTACAGCAGGGGCAGAGGTTCTCTTACAAAGCCCCGCAGTTATGGAACAGCCTTTCATTTAGTGTTTGGGACTCAGACAAAGTCTCAGGGTTTAAGTCTTGGCTGAAAACCTGTCATTAGCTTTCTTCTTAGGTAAAGGCGCAGATCTGGAGGTTTCGTAGGCATAGAGTGTTCTGGTAAATGGGGATGTCTGGATCCCCAACCACCACCACCCCCACCCCTTAATATACAGTGACTGGGCATCATCTATCAATCTTTAGTATAGTTGTCTGTAAATATTTTGTCAGCCAAACTGAACTTCTGCTGTTCTGCTGATCATCCAGAAAATGCAAAGCGCATTCCGATAACACTAAAACTAACAAAAACCACTCGTCAATTGAACTGTGGTAAGGTTGACACTGCACAACTATAAGAAATGAACATGATGTGTATATTCACATTTTTGTTAAGTATCTGTGCACTCCACAATTACAAGAACACTTTGATCAAAAATGTAACTATTAATCTGTGGATGTTTTTAACTATTAATCTGGATGCGTGTTTCACTGTGACCAAGGGCCATTTTACATTTTTGGTTACAAATAAGTGTGGGCACTACTGTGAAACAATTAAATGTCAAACATGCATCAATTTTAAAAAAAACTATGTTTCTTTACAAGTAGAACATCTGCCTCGGCTTTCACCTTCCTGTGTAAAGATTCACTTTAAAAATGTACGAATCACTTCCAAAAGCTAAAAGCTGATTTTTTTCCCCACCCAGGGAAGGAAATAACAGTCTGACTGAACATTCACATTTGAATTCATATTAACCACAGAGAAGAGGACGACCACGTACCTTAGTGAGGATGTGGTATATCTGTGGGTACATGAGACCTCTTCTGTGTCTGTGCTCTGCCACTCGTAGCACCTCAGCGCTGACCTGTGGAAGGGGTGGAGTCGTTATGTCCATGTGACTCCGTGTTGCCATGGACAGCAGTGACGGAATAGATGGCCCACTCCCGTTGCCTTGGGGACCCTCGCTGGTGGCACCACCCCCACGGCCACTGGGTTCTTCCCATCTGGAGGACTTGTCAGCCAAATGACTGAAAAGCAACAAAGATAGACACAAAGTATCAGATGCCTCAGTCAGTGCATATTATGGTAGTACAATTAAAACGACAAGCACAATTTAATCCCATGTAATACGAGTTACACTTTTAATTCTGCTAGCTCGTAAGATATAAAGTGACTGTGTAAAGAACAAACTGGAAATGTTCTGTGAAGGGTTCAGAAATAAACACACTTAGTGCTGGTGTCATTTTGCTCCTCCCCATCTGAAGATGATGATGGTGATGGGGAAGGGCCTGAAGGAGCAGCTGTGTGGTGATTGGGCAGTCGGTTGCCAACTTGAGTGGAATCATAAGGAGCGGACCAATCACCAAAGCCCATTTTCCCAACAAGTGAATCATTGCATTCCTGCAGTGGTGGAGGTGGGTTCTGGAACAGAAGGGCAGAGGCTGGGCCGTAGGGCGCACCGGGATAAGGCACCTTAACACCTGATACCTGGGGTGGACCAAGCTGTTAAAAACATTAAGCAGAAATGAAAACACAAAACATAACAAGAAAATACTAAAGAGATTGCAAACTTTATCCTGAACACTACCTGGGCTTTCCCAGACTGTACTGCCCCCATGTGGCCTGGAGGCCCACCAAACTGACAAGGCCCGAAACCTGGCACTGTGAACAAAGCCAAGACAGGTTCTAATTATAAAAGTAAAAAACAGTAAGAAAATAAGCACCCAAATTAATCCAAGAGGTCAGTGAGTTATATTACTTAACATCTTTTCAGCTCATAATGTGTTTTTCAGAACATATCCTAGACAGCCGGCATTAGAAAAACATCAAATTCCAAAAAACATATCCATGTGGACAATACTAACAGAGGTAAGGAGAAGGTCCCATGGTAAGAGGTCTGGGTTTACTGGCCGCTGAAAAGTATTCCACTGCCTTCTTAAATCTTTCGATTTTATCTTCGGTCCGAGACTGCGCAAGGAACAAGTAATGTTATTCATTTCCTCATATTACTTTTGTTTTCCGTTTCTTTTTCATAATTCAGCACCAACATAAACAAGAACTTGCCTTAGTGTATTTATGATGTTTAAATTATTTTCAGATTAATTATAATTACTTTCTGAAGCAAAAGCATACTTGAATCAAGGGGCACAAGAATTATGACGTACCTGAGATTGTTTGAATACATCTCTGGCAACAGCATCCAGATTCCCAAGGTCCTGAATAGATGCAACGTACTCTGATACAGCCTTAATAACAACCTCACAGGGAGGGAGGACTAACTGGTGAGCCCTTACCTGAAATAAGCATAAAAACAATAAGAAAAATTTTCCTACATCTACCCAGTTATCATTGGATAACTAGTGAAAACAGACGTAACAGGGAAAGAAAATAACAGTACCTTGAGGGAGGCAAGAGGGTGTTCTGGACCCAAGAGACTCCAATGAAAGGCAGCCAGGTCTTCATCTGGCAGAATGTGGTTACCTGAGAAATAATAAGTCTCCAGATTAGGCAAGATAATTCAGAACAAGCTCAAAAGCACCAGAAGATACTGTGTCCAAACTCTGGTCTTGCTAACTGTGGTGAGAGTTTCTTACCAAGCAGGGCAGCAAAGATGGGCAGGTGCTGGGTTTTGAGGCCCAGCTGGCGAGCAGCCTCAGACAGCAGGTACTGGTGAGTGGTCAGATTCTTGCCATTCCAGGAGAGTTTGAGAGCATGAGAGCTGAAATAGGCCGGGACGTTGCATAGCGCGAACTCGGAGTCCTGTGCAATCAGGCCCTGAAATCCATAGTCTCTGTACAGAGATAGCACCTCCTGGTGGTGGTCCTCTAGGGTCTGAACAACCTGCAGTAAGAAAGGCGATCAGACTTTAGCCCAGGAATTTCCCAGTCTTCTTCACCTTATATTGTAAGATTGATATAACAATTTAACAAGTGCTGGACTGGACACAAGTGTGCAAATTTAAGACAAAAATACATACCAGGATCTTGCCAAATGTTACTGCTTCTATTAAGCAGTAAGTAACATTAGCGTTGCAAGGTTTTATACCACAGTGCAGTTGAACGCTCAGATCTGATTGGTCAGAAGATGTGTGTTAATTTGGCACAAGGACAGTTCAGAAGATAATTTCGGCCATAACACTGAAGTGTGAGTATTAATGCACTCCTTCTAATGTTATTGTTTCTATAGTAACAGCTCACACACAGGTACTTGTTCAGCAGACACTCCACAGACACCAAGACATAAACACATTTCAGAAACATGTTCTTTTACAAATAAAACACAATAGTTGATGTGGTGGTGGTTTTATTTAACACTTATGGAGGGAGTCTCAGTTATAAGTGCTTTATAACAGTTTCTGTGGTTTGCAAAGTTTATCAGCATAAAAAATTCTTCAGAACAGTTTAAACTTTCCTGTTTATCAAAGAAATGACAAGTTTTTTGAGAGAAAGAGACAGACAGTGTGTGTGTGTGAGAGAGAGAGAGAGAGAGAGAGAGAGAGAGAGAGAAGGGGGGACTGTTGAGGGAATGATTGTCATGGCTACAACATAAGTGATAACAGGAACTAACTTGTCTCTCAGACATTCCACAACATTAAATCTAGTTAAACCATTAAAATGTCAGATTCATACATTAATAAATGAAACACTGTAACCACTGGCAAATCACTGTGGTATATGCAAAATTACCGTCCAGACCTTGCTGTTAAAGAAAAATAATGAACTTCTGGATGATAGCTGCTTACTAACAGCACGGATAACAGCACGGTCTGTCGTGTTTTGTTCCTTACTTATATGAGTAAAGACATGTTTTCAGATGTCCAGGTCTTGACATCGCAGTTGACGCATCTCTAAGGATTTGTAATCCACATTTACACATTAATAGGCCTATATCTCAGTGCTAGAATTTGGGAGACATTACCCAAGTAGATTTCTAGCCAGACTTTTTTTCTCTTTTATCTGTTCCCTCAGTAGAAACTGATCATTAATTTTTATTTACTCTTGAGGTCTCACTAAGTTAAACATTTTTCTAAAATGAAGACTAGATCATTGGTTATCAAGTAGATTAGACATGGGGCCAAATTCTCACTGAGCAAATACTGTTTAAGCCAGACCCCCAGATGCTGCAATATTAGACTGAGTTTCTTGCGCTCCAGCCCAGGTTATAACATTCTACACTCGCTATGTAGTTTTACATAAAACTTGAGACAGAGATGGCAGTCATGTTTAAAACACTTCCAGGACGAAATAATAACTGAGCACTTGAATTCCCTGGAATAAAACAATTTTAAAATAGTGGCTATACGTTCCTGTTTATGTCTGTGGTATCGGAAATCATGTTTGTGACAGAGAGAAGATGACCGCAAGGGTGTCTGTGCTGCTTGCTGCATTGTACTCTAGGAATGCACACAAAAAAAGATGTTTTTCAAGTCTGGCTAGTGTGCTCATTTTCACTGTGCATGTTTAACTGTGAGCTGTTAGCATGTTGTACACTTGGTTGAGATGCATGGTGTCTTGGGCTACACTGTACTGTATTATGCTCTGTTCTGTGAGCGTTTCCACCTACAGCATGCCGCTGATTGTGAAAAGACAGCCCAGATATAATCGGCTTGTCCTGAGAGTCTGGGCTAGTGATTTGTCCAGCCCTGAAAATAATACACTGGTATGACACTGGTGAGACACAGTTGCAGTTTCCTGATTCAGGAAATAAACCTGCCAGTTCCAGTGAATTCTTCTTTCACCACATTACGATAAAAAGTGATTTGTTTTGTTTGGCTGCAGACACTGTTGCCTGTTCATTCAAAAATAATGACTGGCTGTTAGAGAACATCAAGTTTATACTCTTTCGCAAAATAGCACCTAAAATAACACCAGCAAGCAAGAATTCATCAAACCATGCAGCATTTCTTCAACTAAAATGCCAAGTAGAACCATATTAAAAATAACTATGAGTAATTACACCACAGCAAAGCATTGTAGGGCAAAGTTAAGTAGGCAGTGTAGCTCACTGGTTAAGACATTAGACTACTGATCAAAAGGTCAAGAGTTCAAATCCCATCTCTATCAAGCTGCCACTGTTGGGCCCCTGAGCAAGGCCATAACTCTCAACTGTGCAGTTGTATAAATGAGATAAATGTAAGCCACTCTGAATAAGCGTATCTGCCAAATGCTGTAAATGTAATCACCTAGAATGAAGTTGACATTACAGTTAACTTGTTCATAAATCAATAGTCCAGTTTTGGATGGCTACATCTGTTAAACCGTGAAAGAAAAATGAAGGATTAAAACATTCAAACATGCATTTCAACAAACGATGTAAATTTACCAGAGGGATACTGGAGGTTTACTTGGAGAAGGACCGAGACTCATTTTTTTAACAAACAAGCGCTCGGCTGTTTGGCGCTCGGCAAAGTTTGTTACGTTGCCCGATTGGCTTCGCTTCGTAAAGTTAAAAGCCGAAGTCGCAGGCTGTTACCTGAAATCAAGCGGTTGCTCAGTTCCTAAGATGTATATGAAAATGTGAGCAGCAGGTCTTCAAGGTAAATGTTGTGTTTGAGACATTACTGGTAAGCAACACTAGCATAACACATCCTGTGCAAAACTAAACAGCATTCACTTGTCTAGGCTACACACTACAAGTGGAGTAAGAGCATTGTGTAAATCAGATTTTTCACTGACTTATGCCTTCCATATCTCTATATGGTGTTAAGCGAAGAATAAAACAACACAGACGTGTTATATAAAATGATCCATGACAGGCTGGTGTGATGCTATAACAAACCTGACGTTAAACATTTTCCTATAGGAGCACATCAGTGATTAATCTTATACCACTGGGAGTGACAAATGAACACAATGCTCAATTTGGTCATGAATGACCGGTCATACTTTTACTGATTTATAGTTACGTTTAACGTTAATGTCTGTGAGACAGATTAATTCCTATTATCATGCATAGTCAGTATAAACTAATATAGTAATTTCCTTACATACTCTTTTTTTCTCATTCAAAGTCAAAAACAACAACAAAAAAACAACCCCAAAAAAGTTTTCTGAAGACTTTCTGTCTGGCAGAAAACTTATTGACCTTTACAACGTGTTGACATACGAGACTCCATGATGTTGTTACAGAAGATGAATCAATAGCTTCTGACCAATCAGATTAGAGAACTGAACAGCGCTGTAGTATAAGCAGCTTTAACATGTGAAACTTTAAATCTGGGTGGGGAAAAAAACAAATGGGACAGTGTAACTCACAGCTGTCAGCATGTCTCAGTGCCGGTTATGAGGCGCACTCACCCGCACGCGGAAGCGGAACATGGCGAGGCGGACGCAGTGGCTGAGGCAAGCGGGCGGCAGGAACCAGGCGCGCGGGGGCGGCGTGCCTTTGCTGCCCACGTGGTTGACGATGAGCTGCGCCGTCTGTCTGTGGGCCTGTGCACGGCGCGCCCACTCGGGCCAGCGCTCTTTGCCCAGCGTGCCATTGAAGGCCACGACGAGTTCCAGGCCGCCCTGGTACAGACAGGCCTGCGACAGCGCCGCCAGGTAGCCCAGCATGGCGTTCCACTCGCCGCCGCACACCCAGTCGGTCTGGTAGCCGCCGTACAGGCGCTGCAGGCCCGAGTCTGCGTCCACGAGGATGCGCGCGGGCGGCGGGGGCGGCGCGGGCAGCGCGTTCGGGTGATGAGGATGATGGTGCGGATGGGGGTGGTGATGGTGGTGGTGGTGGTGGTGTGGAGGATTGCGGCTCGCCGTCCGGCCCAGTTTGAGGAGATCGACCGGAACCGAGGCGCCCGGGCATCGCTTCTCCAGATACTCCTGAAAGCCCTGCACTCCCATTTTCCCGTCCTGTTTACGTCCCAAGTGTGTGTGTGCGCGTCGTAGTAGATGTGGCAGACGAGCACGCCCTTTCCAGAGTTATTAATCGGTGTATGAATCGATCTTTATCTCAATTAAGCAGCGTGCAACTAATAAACCGGGGCTGAATAATGAACCGTGTCTGCTGTGCGTGTAAATCTGTGAAATTCCAGTCGTGGGCGAGGCTATGTTAGTTTATATCTGAATGTACAATGTATATCCATTTCTTCACTCTGCGTTGTGGTGTAAACGCCTTGATAAACCTGTCCGAATTACAGACTATCGGTTTAATCACAATGTGGCCCGCTGGGGAACCATGACCAAGTTGACACCGTGTGTGTGGTGGGAGATAACGGCGGCACTGGTGATGTCGACGGCGGTGAAAAGGTCCAAAATATAATCCTACATGCTAGCAAACTAACTAGCTTCACAGTTGCTAACTTGCGACAAGAAAACGCCAGTTGCTCGGACACTTTCTCACTTGGTGTCCCGCTGCAACTGTTAAACGGTGTCAAGTGTGAACGGAACGGGTTTGTAATCGACAAGAAGCGAGCCAACTGGTTTCACGTAAACCTGCAGCCTTGCAGCGAACACACCAGCTAGCTAGCTACGTTAGCTCGTTAGCCAGTACCCCCGGTGTGACTGACGACTCAACTAGCCGAAAGAAATCTGAGACATGTGCG
Organism: Scorpiodoras heckelii; assembly: GCA_028566435.1. NCBI lineage: Eukaryota > Metazoa > Chordata > Actinopteri > Siluriformes > Doradidae > Scorpiodoras > Scorpiodoras heckelii. The sequence goes on along the minus strand of JAOVVH010000024.1, from coordinate 11,577,573 downwards.
TTGCGGAATGAAATGGTTGGTTAAACACAAAACAAAGTAAAAGAACTAAAATAAAACAAAAACAAAACGCCACCGTAAGCTCCCTCGCTCTCTAGCTCACTCACAACTTCATACTGAGGAGAGGAACGTACTTTCAAGCGACGTCGGCCATCTTGCGACTTCCCCGCGGACCAAGAAATAGTGGGCGTGGCGCTTGAACGGGGGAGACCGTGAGGCGATGGGTTGTTGGAATTATGGGAGATGTAGTGTAAAGGGTAGAGTAACAGCTGCGAGACGAGGGCGTGTAAAACTACAACTACCAACATCTTGACCAGTGACCCGATTCCGCGACAAGTCCAAAGCGAATAGTTAATTCAAAAAGAAATAGGTTGATCTGCAACACGGAACGATATATTTTAAGCGAGTCAGCGTGACTCAAGTGAATTGGTTCTTTTCCCGGTTAAGTAAATCGGGTTAAGTAAAATAAAGTTAAGTTTTAATTCGACAGACCGACCATTTAACAGCGGCCTACAGACACTGAGCTGGCTGCAATGTCCTCCCTGTGCCTGTGGCCCTAACCTACATTCAGGCTTTAGTATTGCTGTGTGTTTACAACTACACAAGTTTATGCCTAACAACTTACATCACTCCAAATTTCTTAATTTTTTTGTAACAAAACCCTGTTAGCACGCAAAATCTGTCTAAGCAGCGTTAAATGATGCAATAGTTAAATCACCGTACATTATATTGAATGGCTTTACAAAGGAAATATAGTCCGGACTATATCCTTCATTAGTGATATTAACTATTAAAATGTATTCAATCTAATTACTTTTTGGACTACCAGTTTATGAAGTACCTCCATATACTTCAATGCTGGATCTTTTTTTTTATTTATTATTTTATTGTTTTGCATACACTTTTTATTATCCAACACTAAAAGCTAAAAACAGTAAAGTGCCTCTGTACATGTGTGTGTGGGGGGGGGGATAGAGATTGACATACTCAGCTCTAAGAAGATACATTAATAGTTTTCACATTTACACAGAGGAAATTCGTTCAAGTCCTTAATAATTTGGCTACTTGTCAAATCCTGACATAATCATTTACATTACATTTACATTTATGGCATTTGGCAGACACTCTTATCCAGAGTGACTTATAGTTATGTCAGTTATACATCTGGACAGTTGCAGGTTAAGGGCCTTGCTCAAGGGCCCAACAGTGGCAGATTGGTGGTGCTGGGATTTGAACCCGTGACCTTCCCATCAGTAGTCCAACATCTTAACCGCTGAGCCTAATAATACCACTGTCCTAATAATAATCATCATCATCAACACACTGTATTTCCATTAGCACTTGAAGGTCCTTCTTCTGCGTGTTCGGACCTCAGCAAGATATGACCTGTGTTTACACATGGGGACATTTTCAGAAAAGAAAAGCAAACCCTACATTTTAGGTTTCTTCATAGATCCTTTAAGGGTTCTCATTTTCAGTTTCAAACCAAAGAAGTGTTCAGGGTGCTAGAGTGAAACCTTGTGCACATTCAGCTGGGATCCTCTCAGGTAAGAAAGTAAGTAAGTAAAAGTGAGAACAACTTTATTTATAACACATGTCCAAAACAAAGTGCTGTATATAAAATGATAGCAGTTAGATAAACAATCATAGACGATACTAAACAAGCATGTTAAATAAGAAAACCACGATTAAATAAATTAATAAAAAAATAAACCCAGAATAAGACACAGAGACGCAAAAGCCAGGAACTACAATCTCGGTTATTCAGTGACAACTCATAATGTATAGACAGTAAATTTTGCATGATGTATTGATATAAAAATGCAATTAGGTCAAAAAATAAATAAATAAATAAATTATGCATTGCATTACAAGCCCAACATGTTTCCCTTTTTCTACTGAAGCCTGCATGTACACACAAGTTTCGTCAGTAGCGAAATGAGGACAGCAGGTGGCGCTGATGTAAAAGCGGTTTGCCGAAGACGAGCACTCCTTAATGACTGTCCTTGTCCGGATCCTGAAACGGCTTCACGTTGGATTTCTGTTCGGTCTTCTGAAGAACCGTCTGAAGAGCTCGGTTTGCTTTCACATTTGTACTGTGCTATTGGGAAGCCCAGATGTCATCTGTTAGGTCAGTGCTGTGGCTCTCCAAGGTCTTCCAGCTCCGGGCCGGACTAAAGGGCAGCACGGTCAATGTAAGGCTCTTCTAACGATTCCGCACGTCCGTGTCGTGGTTTTACGTGTCTGCTTTAACTCACGTGTTTTATTCGTGCGGCTGTTGGGCCACACGTGCACGTCACTGGTGTGGCTTAACGCGGCCACGTCTGCAAGGTCATTAACATTACGTGAGCTCTTCCTTCCTCCTAAACGCCCAAGCGCCTGAGCTGCTGACTGCACTTCTCTACCGAGCTGAATCAGATGTCTGAGTTGTGAATTATATCTGTATATCATGTCATTCAGTGGTCATGTAGTGCGTTAACCTACTGCAATGTTACCCCAAGACATAAAGCTGCTGTTAACTGTAAGTACAGTCAGTGTGTCTATAACTAACCCCTCTGCTATCTCTGATCGACAGGTGATCAGACCAGTTCTGTGCAGCAGCAAGAGAGAGAAATCCTCTTACACTGTAAGTGTCCCTCCATGTACTGTCTTGTTTCCTGTTTTTCTGGTTTTAATTGTGTGTCTGATTTTATATTTACATTTAGAAGCTGGGGGCAAGACGGTGGCGCAGTGGGAAGCGCACAGAAAGAAGGTCCTGGGTTCGATCCCCGGGTGGAGAGGTCTGGGTCCTTTCTGTGTGGACTCTGCATGTCCTCCCCGTGTCTGTGTGGGTTTACTCCGTGCACTCCGGTTTCCTCCCACAGTCCAAATACCCAAAGTCCTAAGTGCCCTTAGTTTGTGAGTGTGTACGAGTGTGTGTGTGTGCCCTACAATGGATTGGTACCCTGTCTAGGGTTGATCCTGCCTTGCGCCCTATGCCGCCGGCTAGGCGTCGGCTCTCCCGTGACCCTGGAAACAGGAATAAGCAGTTAAGATAATGAATGAATGAATGAATGAATGAATGAATTTAGAAGCTGTTCTGTCACGTAGCCGATGAAGAATACACCAGACCAGGATGCACACATGAACACACTCATTCACGCCCAAGGGCAAGTCACAGTAGCCGAACCACCTATGTGTTTTATGGGGTATGGAGAACCCCACACAGTTACGGGCGTAAGATGCAATACTCCATGCGTACAGTAACCTGAACTCAAGACTGTGAGCTTTAGATGTCCAGACCTTTAGATCGAAGGTCCTTTCATTGCTGAATGCATCAGGTAGTAAATATGATTTAAAAATCGAAGTAAAAATGAATGAACACGCCGGCAAGTCATGGCTCGCGAAGGATTTAATTCTAGACCACACCTTGGAAACCGTTGCTCTACAAAGCCTGTTAATGAACTGGCAAGTTGTGCTGTGTTGACTTGAGAGCAGGACAATCATCTAACTGAGCTGGGAGACGCTGCAGTTAAAACTATGACTTCATATAAAAATCAGTTTTAAATCAAATTATTAATTAGACTTAATTCCACAATTACTCCAAACCCCATTTCCAGAAAAGTTGGGACACGTTCTAAAAATGCAATAAAAACTGTAATCAGTTCGTTCATTTGAAGCTTTATTTAACAGACAAAAGGAAAAGAAAAGATTTCATTCATTCATTTATCTTAACCGCTTATTCCTGTTTCCAGGGTCACGGGAGAGCCGGTGCCTAGCCGGCGGCATAGGGTGCAAGGCAG
>JAOVVH010000024.1:11553154-11563855 GCA_028566435.1 Scorpiodoras heckelii | reverse complement strand
GTTTTAGTGACCGAGTTCCCTATGAAGACCCCTTGGGATTCTGTACCCTGTGCAGTGTGTAGGGAGCAGGGATACAGCTTAGGGACAATTGCTATTGGAATGAAGCCTAAAACGAGTAATGTCACGGTCAATTTCGGAATATTTGTGTTCGCCTTAATTTAGCTAATTTTTAATCTGCATTAAAATTTTTATTTGCATTAATTTTTGAAATCGTGATTAATTCTTTAATGCATTAACGCGTTCGTTAACGCGTTAATTTGACAGCACTAATTTTAAGATGCAAAAATGTCAACACATTTGTTTAAAGCCTTTTTCCATTGCACTTGTCTATTATTTCTGGTTATGGATGAAGTATGCCATTTTGATGTCCTTAAAAGAAACTTACTTGAGATATTGTACTGTACATGTTGAGCTCTTCGAATGTCCATTTCTTGTGAGACACACATTCATGTGAGGACACAGACTCTATTAGATGCTATTATTATTTTTAACCGTCATTAGTAATGATATATATTTTTTAATCTCACTCTTTTTTCTTGCTGCCCATGAAGTTGCAAACAGCTGATCTGGGGGGTCAGGGCACGACGTCTGAGGTGGTGCAAGCCATAATGCAGGAGGTTCAGAGGAGAAGGCTGCATACCTCCAAACCCATCTGAGCAATCACGTCATCTGAACATCAGGTAGGAAGAATCCCTCTATAACACTCTGCAGAAGTGACAGCAATTAGTACGGTCATTTTAATATGGTCATCATTTCTATGGTAACAGGGACGTCTATAGCCGTCGTGCCACGTGAACTGATTCTTAAAACATTTCTCTTTGAATGTAATAGTTGAGAAGACGTTCATGTGCCATTTTTGTAAGGAGCAGTGTCACAGCTTTGTAATAGTGAAGTAAAGTAAAGGTGTAACTAAAATGAAACAAAAAAACAAGGGAAAGTCTTCAAGGAGGCAGGGCTTTGTTCTAACATGACGAGCTGTGTTTTGTTTTTCAAGAGAGTAAAAAATCTCTTTATAGCTAAATATCAGATGTAACTATAATCATATAAATTGTACATATTGGAGATTTTTTTTAAAAATGTCAGGCTTGCCAAATTGCTGTGGTATAAGAAGCGTAAAATACTTATAATAGGATGTACTGTTATAAATAAAATAATCAGCTTCAGGGTGGTAGCTTAAGGCTACATCCACATTAATGGGTTTCAGATTTAAAACCCAACAATTTTGCTATGTTTAGGTATACTGCTCAGCGGCTTCCCAGCAACTAAAGCAAAGTCTTTTGGAAATTCAGCTGGCCTTGTTTTAGTTTGAAAGCTCCAGGATTGCGTTTTTGTCTCGAGACTTGTAAAATGGAGACTAAAATGGACACGGCACCATTCTTGACTACCAGTGGTGAATGCAACAAGGATAACAAATTACAAGCGTTGCTGACCTTGCTGTCTTTGCTAACAGCTGTCGTGCAGTTAAATTCTCCCTTTTATAAGGCTACAACTGCCTACATGTGCAGGAAGCAAGCTATCATTCCAGCGATCTGTGACAATTCCCATGTCCAATGGCATTTTCAACTCTACATGGTCTTAATTTTCACCATGGTTGTCTTTCATTCGTAGTATTTTCTGCAAATAAGCAACCAGTCTCAGAGTGGACAATCTGCTAAAGTCCTAAAGTGTTTTATTCCTTAATTGTTGTGCATTTCACGAAGCTATCCAAGACTATTAACATTGATCATGAAAACCTGTATGAACGAACTCTCATAGATACTAACTAGTGTTTAAATATGTGCCAGAAATAATATGTTGTATTTTTTATGCTTTTTAGGTAGAGGTCTTCAATCAATATATACCGCAAAACTGAGAGAAGCTTATATGTGTATGTGCTTGGTTGTGTGTGTGTGGCTTTACAATTTTAAGCTATAACATTTTTAATGAAATTGCTTTCCATGTGCTGTGTGTAAAGCTTAAAGCTTTAATATACAAAACTGTGACAGTGAATGGACATTTTTCATTTTTAAATATCCACAGTTTACTTGAAAGAACTCATGCTGCATTTGATTTAACTCGGAAGTGTCGGAATGACGTCATTTAGGCCTCAAGTGCATTCAAGATAGGAAGTGGGGAAAAAGCAGCAACGCCTCAATGTTCGTCTTTGGTTAGCAAAAATGTACTTTAAAGAGTGATGTATAATTACCTCCTGTAAATCCATATACAATATATACAGCATAAAAGTCGAGTTTAAAAGTCAAGAATTGGATTTGATGTTACTTGTCAAACTCCCTCACTTTCCAAGTAGGAATTCTGACTTGAGAGAGTGTTTTATTTGTTTGTTTTTTTTCCTAGTCGGAGGTATGAGTTACAAGTATTAGTCGAGCGCAGCATAAAATCAAACACATCCAGAGGAACCATTTTTAGCAAAACACACAGACACTCTTAACACACCAGGTGTACAACTAACACCAAGTATGAACTTAAATATATACTCAATACACTGAGTCATAGAATATGACAGCAAAGCTGCTACTAGCACCATTGCACCTTTAACAGGATATCAAAGGGATTCATGGACACATTTGTCATCTGTATATTTATACTATATCATCTGTATACTTATACACTGAAGTGCCAGAAAAACTGGTACAGTCTACCAGTCTAGTACTTGGTAGGTCCCCCACGTTAGCATAGGAATGCAGAACTACAACAACGACCGCCATACTGCCTGCAGGACGTTCCACAATTCTGTTGTATTCTGAGGTGTAGGATTTCTGTGTTCCACAGCATGTTGCATGGCATCCCGGACGTATTCGATGACGTTGAGATCAGATGACTCTAACCATAATTTGGCGTCTCTAGACGCGTGGTGGCACATTGTCTTGTTGGAGGAGGCCAAACCCATCAGAATGAATGCAGGACATGAATGGGTGTAACTCGTCCGAATGGAGGCACACATAGCATTCACCTGTCAGAGATGTACCAGGGGTCCCAGCTAAATAAACCCCAGTTTGGTGGTGTTGCTATGTATTTTGCATAGGCTCATCTGTACCAGTTGTTCTGGCACTTCAGTGTATATATCAAATGTTCCATATTGTACATGTACACAACACTGTAAAACACCAGACTAAAGGAAGGACACTAAATATGAATATGTAATTCAACCACCAGTATGCAGGTGGTCGATACCTGCTGATTAGCTATGCAGAATGGTGTCTTATTGTTCATAAACCTCCAGGGATATTAAAGTTGCTGACATGGTCCTGTCCGAGTTGTCCAGGCTTTTTTAAAGCTTTGTCTGGCAGCATAACAGTCTGGGTTTATTTATTAGGTTTATTACGGATACATGGGACAAAGGATTACTGTGTTCCTAACATAATGCATGATTTGCTATGTGTAGAATGTTCTCTTGACATAGTGGTGTTTTAATTCTGGGCCAACGAACACTGTAATTCATATACATGGTTAACACTCCATCACTACCATATTTATTATTATTTAAGAACATAATTTGTGCCTAAAGGCATGTGTTTGCTATATGAGATCGTTACACAAGCAGAAGTAAACTAGAAAAGAAAAACAAAACCTGTGATGAGTGACGTTTCCTGTATATGGATATCAAATGTGTCTACTCTGCTTTTTGACTTACGTAAAGCGGTTACTGAAAACAAGTGCTCATTGTGTGTTAAGGTGCAGGAAAATACATACTGTACAATGTCCAGCAGCAATAGTGTTGTTTCTCATAAGACATATTGATTTCCATGAATGTCGTACTGTTGATAATGTATGAAGCAATGCAATAAATACTTCTCACCTCAAAAAATAGCTTATCTATGTACTTTTTCATTTAAGTGTTTTTCTTATTTTTTTGAAGATTTGATTAGAAGTATGCCTGTTTTTCACAGTTTATACATTGCCAATAGATGGTGCTGAAATCCTGTCATCAAACAGGATTTCACAAAACAGCCCAAAAGTTATGTAACATAAAATAAAGGCATACATCTGTGCACACATATAGACAAAATATGCTCTGGCCCGAAGGAATGAACAGTGCATATTTATTGTTGGACGGTGTTCTAGGTGTGGAAAAGCATCTTGACAGCTGTCCAACACCTCGCTGAGAACAACTTCCATAAAATTGCTATTTTAAAGCACATTTCCATAAAATACTATTGTAAAAGCAGTTTAACTGGATTTTAAGGACTGAAGTTCAAAATGATCTCACAATGCGGGTATTTTAAATATAGCCCTGTTGTAACTTGTATCTCGTGGTCTACAGCTGAATGTTATTAAAAGTTATGGGATTGACGCCCACTAGCTGTGAAGCATTTTTAAAAAAAAGGATATAAGAAAGCATTTCGCTCAAACGTTTAATGTCGAAATAAGCTCAAGCAAATGAATCAGCATGTGACATAATACAATAATAATTTGAAAAAATTAGTCACTTGTTATATTAAATGCACACTTAATCCCTCCAAATATTGTAGTTTCACTTCATTTATTTTAGGTGGCCTTGTGCAGAGTCAAGGATCAATGTTAGGTATTACTACAGGGGAAAGATCTTTACCATTTACCTGAGGTCCAAATAATGGTTGCAGAAATGAAGCATTCAGCCTCCAGCAATTTGTCTGCCACAAACATGCAGCTGTTAAAAATATTAGCAAATCATAAGAGAAATGTCTGTAAATAAGAATTCTGACATGATAAGGGACTTGTAGATACGCCGACATGTATTGCCTCAATCTCACACACAGCTTATTGTTTAAAGAGACCAGAAGTTACGTCTGGGACAGTCAGAGCTCAGTGGGTAACACTGAGGCATTTTAAATCTCAGGACTACGAGATTATTGTTGCCTTGAGTGAAGCAATTAACAATTAACTGCTCAGATGTATCCGTGAATTGTTATTCTGCTTCACAACTAAGTCACATTTAAGCATTTAAGCTATGTAGATGTAACTACCGGTATGTATTGTATATGTACAAACCTCATTTCCAGAGAACTTGGGACACTTTCTAAAAATGCAATAAAACCTGAAATCTGTAATTTGCTAATTCACTTGAACTTTTATTTAACAGACAAAAGGACAAAGAAAAGCTTTTCAGTGTTTTCAATGACGAACTTCATTAATTTTCTTTAATTATACTTTTTATTAGTTCGGGACTAGAAGATACTAATTGTTACGGTTTTGCAAGTGGAATTTTTGCCCATTCTTGCTGTATACAAGACTTGAGCTGCTCAACAGTATGTGGTCGCTGTTGTCTGATTCTCCTCTTCATGATTCACAATACATTTCAATAGGAGACAGATATGGACTGCAGGCAGGCCAGTCAAGCCATGGTGTTGTACCTGGAAATGGGGTTTGTATATGGATGTTCCAGGGTAGGTGTGTCACACAGCGTTTTTTTAAATTTTCTATTTATTTATTTGTTGCTTAAATGTAACAATTCATTCATTATATAAGCTGCGTATCCTACTGCTGGGTTGTGGAGGGCTCAGTGCTCATTGGGCAGAAGGCAGGGAAACACCCTGGACAGGTTGCCAGTCAAGATGCAGACACACACACTCACACATACAGGCACCTTAGTAACTCCAATTTGCCTGACTGCATGTTTTTGGACTGAGGAAGAAAGCCATGCTGATACAGGGAGAATATGCAAACGCCACGGACCCTGGCAGCCTGGCTAAGGAATCGAACCCAGGACCTTCTTTCTGTAAGCCCACAGTACTACCCACTGCCCCACTGTGCTGCCCTTAAATGTAACAATTAACAATTTACATGTAGCATTACTGTATGGTCTGATGATGTCACCATCATCCAGTGTTGCAGTGTGTCTGCAGTGCCCAATTTGGGAAAACAATTGAAGGCATGAATAGTGATAATATTCAGAGACAGATGCTGTGTCTGTCTGTCTCCTTATTTTTATTAAATATATAGGTGCTAATCAAGGTGGTGCTACCTACACAGTTTCATTCAGTCGATGTTTTATGCTTTTCACACCATTCTGTGTAAAGTCTAGAGCAGGGATCCCCAATTACTTTTCCGCAAGTGTGTCATTCTCATACTGTTTCATACAGTATGGTACAGTAATTTTTATTGCGGTAGTCCTATTATGATTATGATTATGATTATTATTAAGTGTATGCAATTAGGTAGCAAACTACAGTTATTTGATTTTACTCACCATTAAATGAGAGAAGTGACAGCGGCAGGTTGAAACAAGAGACCTGAAGTTGGGGCAGTGCTCTGTTGTGGCGATGTGAAGACACTGATCCAGATGTGCACTGGAGAGTCTGTTCATATCCTGACTTATAATAATATTCATTGAAGAAAACGATGATTCACAGATATAGGTGGAAGGAAATACTGTAAGAAGCAGCATTGCAATCATTCTTGCTTGTCTGAACTGGGGAACCATGTTAATCCAGAACTCACTCACGCGATCATGCTTGTGCTGCTCTTTGAGTATATCTGATTTTGACCTTTCCAGGATCTCCAATTGAAGAGATGCTTCATCCAGAGATGGAAGTAACCTTTTGGCCTCAGCTGTGCACTGGCCATCCGCAGAAATGGAGAACGGTTGCTGCAAAAACAGGAGGATTTCACTTGAGAGCTGAAAGCGCTCGAATCGCTCCTTGAAATTCTCTAGCAGTCTCGGCACTCATCACGGAGTCTTCTTGCGTTTTGTTTTTCTCACAGTGTTGTCGCAGCTTTGGAAAGTGCAGTTTTCTACCCTGTAGGTCTCGTTCACACAATGCCGACTAAGCGGAATGCTTCAACTGCTTCATACATGTCCACAACTGGATGGTTCTTGCCTTGCAATTGCAAATTTAGCACATTTAGGTGAGAAGAATTCTCAGATGTCACATAAAAAATGCATATATGCCATTTCTTTGCTGTCATTCAGAAAATTCAGAAAAGTGTGAGCTTTTTGGCTTTGCAGGTTGCATAGAAAAGAACAAAGTTCATCTTGTTATTCGCACACTCTCTCCAACACTCGGCCCTTGCTAAGCCAGCGCACGTTATTATGCAGCAACAGATCACGATATTCTGCTGATGTTTCTTCCAGCAGAGCTCTGAAGAGGCGATGCTGCAAACTCGAACTCTCAGGTCTGAAGTTTACCAGCTATGTCACTGTATCAATGGTGTCTTTCATTTGCCCACACTGTTTGGCACACAACAGTGATTTGTGAATGATGCAGTGAAATGACATTAGCGCAGTGTTAAAAGCAGCTAACCTGTTTACCAAGCCTTTGTGTTGTCCAACCATGGATTGAGCGCCGTCAATGACGACAGACATGACTTTGTCCAAGTCCAAGCCATTTTCTTCAAAGACCTGGGTCAGTTCATTAAAAATGATTTTGCCAGTTGTGCATCCTTGCATAGGGAGTAAACATTACAGCTCTTCCTGAAAAGCTCTCCCGTCAAAAAATCTCATGAACACAGACAGCTGTTCTGTGTCCATTCTATCACAAGATGTGTCAATGGCAAGAGGCATGAAATCAGCTTTCTTTAAATCAGTAAGCAGAGCAGACAGGCAGTCCTCGGCTAATACTTCTACTCTTCTCACCGCAGTGTTGTCCGATAATGGCACTTGCTTCAGCAAGTCTACCACCGTTTTCTTTGTTTTTTCATCGTGACTTAAAACTTCTTCCACCGTATCAATTGCACATGTCTTAATCAACTCAGCATCCTTGAAAGGTTTCTTAGCTTTTGCCAAGTTCCACGACAAACACAGAGATGCTGCTGTAGTGTCCTCTTCTGCAGATGTAGTTTTATGGGTGGTGGTAACAGAATGATTGTAGGACACAATCAAATTTGCAATCTTTTGTTTTCGACTCTCATATTTTGCAGGGAAGTTGTCATTGAAGCTGCTGTGGCGTGTTTCGAAGTGCCGCTTTAGGTTATATTAGCCACCTTGCAGACGTCTACAGTTTGAGGGCGTAGCAAACAAGTTGGCGTAGCATTGGTACAATTCGGTAAAATAAAACAAAAATCATCGGGTCAGACAGAACTGAATTGTCTATTTTCATTATCAACTTCTCATTTTTTAGCACTAGCCGTGGTTTTTGTGTAAGCACGAATTACATGCGCTGTGTCCACAGAGTAAGCTTGGTAGTTGACTATGACTTTCTGTTTCGCTTTTTTCTTTTTGGCGCCATTTAACATTGTGTTGGCGGCGGGCCACAGGTTTGACTCTTGCGGGCTGTATTAGGCCCACGGGCCACCTTTTGGGTAACCCTGCTCTAGAGATTGTGGATTGTGAAAATCCCAGGAGACCGAGTGACCAGATAGCAACAATCACACCACAGTTAAAATCACAGAGATCACATTTGTCCCTGTTCAGATGTATGATGTGAACTATAATTGAGGCTGTTGACTTGTAGCTGTTTAGATTATCGCATAAAGCAGACTTCTTCCTAATAAAGTGTAGATTCACTATAATCTACTCTAAATTAACTTTAGTCTGGAAAGAAAAAGCCATTTGTCCCACTTGTAATGGCATTATCAAATAATACTGTCCCAGGAAAAAAATTACAGTAACTGTACTCGCTGGAGAGACAAGAGTGGATTCACTTGATATTTGCTGAAGTTTTTTTAAAAAAGTCATTTAGATTATTTTTTCAGTGGCAGATTATCTTATAACTAGATCCACCGTATAGCAGTTCAGAATGTGACTGCTGCATAAAGTGAAAGAAAGAGCAAGAATGAAGTGAAAGAAGCATACAAATTGTAAAATTGTTGCTTAAGCAGCTGAGATATTGAAATGTGTCAGTTGCAGCGCCACCTATGGATAGAATTTCACGAAAGCTGGCAAGCTTCTGAAGAATGTTGCAATGATATGTGAAGGCTGTGAAATTTTGTCAAGTTTGAGCCTTTAGATTACAAGATACTTGCTAGTGAAGTGCTAGATTTTTGCTTTGAACATTATTCCCTATAGGTGAATAATTCACAATTGAATTGCAATTGGTTAAGGTAATGCACCTAGTAGAGGCCAACCTCCCGTAAACGGTTTATTATTTTAGCCAAAATGGTTTTCGATCTATTGCCCAAAATTTGATTTGAGTCAACACCACTTCGGGGGGCACTAGCACAAACGGCAACACACACCTAGACACATTTCCATATCAAGTTTCTTGTGATATCATTACATCATTGATGAAAAATTGTGGAAGAAAAAAAAAACAGAAGAAGAACCATGACAAAAACTACAGTATGTGGCCACCGGTGCTGATGTGGAGGTCATAATTATGACTTCATGATCATGTTCATGAGGTTATTGTGTCATTGTAGGGCAGAGAATTGGATCTGAGCAAATAAATCAGAGCAATCAAGTACATAAATTGAATGTCATTTAAATAAACAGTGCTGTTAAATAAATCAAAACCTCACACAGGCTTTGATTTATTTAATGGCACTGGCTTTGGAGTTCCTAAGGCTTAAACTACTATATAAAAAGCACATTATGGGAGAGTCACAGAGAGAAAGTGGAGTCTTTTAATGAACAAAACAGCAAAAGCTGTGTTCATCAAGCTAATCTGAGTGTTTTCTCCTAATGAGAAACAACTGAGTGGGGGGAAAAAGACATTTGGCAGAGAAAAAGTGTGGAAAGAAATGAAAAACAGTTTGCTGTATGAAAATGATGGAGTGCTTAAAGAGAACTGACCTGTGGAGTGCGTGGTTACTGTATGGTTTTTTTCAATCCCTATAGCTTTCTTTCTCAGACACGTTCTTGCATGTTTGGCTCATTTAGTATGCATTTGGATTTCGTGGATTTGTCCCATGAGACAGACGGTGGGCAGTCCTGTGAGCGTGGCACACCTGAGTATGAGACAGAAGCTTTATAATGATCAGAACAGGAAAAACAGTACTTAGAAATGACTTGAGCAGAAAGGGAGAGAAGTAGGAGAGGTATGGAGTTACACATACAGTAGTACCGGTACATAAGAACTCTGTTGCTTTCTTTAATAAACCTAAACCTATCAGAAAACATCTGGTATTTCTGTTGTTGACTCTCCAGAACAGTAGGTGTTTCACAGTAGGTTATAGTATATGATGTGCTTCTGTGAGTACCGGGGTGCCAAGTGCAACAGGGTGATGAAGGCAGTTTGGTTGCATTCCATGGGCTGAATGTAATCAGGATCTCCATCTCCCACATGAGCCATTACAACCAACTGCCATCTTTTCCAGCTTTCTCTCACCCACCAAGTGCTGGAGCTGATGAAAATTCCTGTGCTCTGATTGCAGATCCGACCTAAAGGAACTGTTATTCCAGCTTTATCCTTGCCCATATCAAATTGCAGGGGTACAAAATCCATTACAGCAGCTGTCTTTGGAAAACAAAATCTTTGGGTGATGCCTCATCGTCCGTTGATTTATTCTTGTCACACTCACATTAAAAATCAGAAGTATTTTAATGTGTGCTAGTTAACACAAAGCCATATTAGGTGTTGCTACATTGTTCTGCATCGCCTTATTCCTCTCTGTCTTCTGAGAATGTTAATGTACATACACATACACACACACACACACACACACACACACACACACACACACACACAAACACACACACACATGTTTGTCTTGCTATACTTCTGGGGACATTCCATTTAATGAAAAGGAAATGTTTTGGCTCTTTTATTTTTTTTTTAATTTTTGTTAAATACTACAATGAAAAAGCCACTTTCCTTGTGAGGACCAGCAAAATGTCCCCACAAG
>JAOVVH010000024.1:11535828-11547990 GCA_028566435.1 Scorpiodoras heckelii | reverse complement strand
TTTATTTATTTCATTATTTTGGTGCGTTAACATTAAATAAATGTCTGACGATCTGAATGTCATCCCCTCACTTATTTTCATGCATAACGTTACACATGCGGACAGCCACAGACGGCACAACCATAAGAGACTTGATATTTGATTTAGACTTGTGAACAAAGACTTGAGACTTGACTTGGACTGGCAAAATTACATCTCTGGTCTGCTGGAAATGGATAACTGAAGATCAGGCAACTTTTTTCTAATCTTCAACTATCTGATCTTCATCCGTCCAGTTTCGATGAGCATGAGCCCAATGGTGCCTCATATTTCTGTTCGTGGCTGCCTGGCATTCTGTTATGCGTTTCTGTTCACCGCTGTTGTAAAGATTTGTTATTGGAGTTACTGTAGCCTTCATATCAGCTCAAAACTGTCTAGCCATTCCCATCTGACCTCTTTCACCAGCAAGGCATTTTGGTCCACAGAACTGCCACTCGTTTGATGTTTTTTATTTTTTTATTTTCTTTCCTTACTGTGTAAACTCTAGAGACTGTTCTGTGTGAAAATCCCAGGAGATCAGCAGTTTATGAAATACTCAAATCAGCCCATCTGCCACAGACAGTCAATGTCACTGAGATTATATTTTTTCCCTATTCTGATGTTTGATGTGAAAATAGCTGCGTGATGTATGTACTGTACTCCTGACATGTGATTGGTGGATAATTGCATGAATTAGCAGGTATGCAGGTGTTAATAATAAAGTCTTTGGTGATTGTATACCGCATACACCAATTCACCATAACATTTAAACCACATGTCTAATATTGTTTAGGCCCCTGTTGTGCTGCCAAAACAACTCTGACCCATCAGGGCATGGACTCCACAAGACCTCTGAAGGTGTGCTTTGGTATCTAGCACCAGGACATTAGCAGCAGATCCTTTAAATCCTGTAAGTTGTGAAGTGGAGCCTCCATGGTTCGAACTTGTTTGTCCAGCACATCCCACAGATGCTCAATTGAATTGAGATCTGGGGAATTGGAAGGCCAAGTCAACACCCTGAACTCTTTGTCATGTTCCTCAAACCATTCCTCTACAATTTTTATAGTGTTGTAGGGTGCATCATCCTGTTAAATAAACCACTGCCATGAAGGGGTGTACTTGGTCTGCAACAATGTTTAGGTAGGTGGTACTTGTCAAAGAAACATCCACATGAACACCAGGATCCAAGGTTCCAAGCAGAACATGCTTCCTTATTCCCATAGTGCATTCTGGTGCCATCTCTTCCCCAGGAAGTGACACACAGACACACACACGGCTGTCCACATGATGTAAAAGAAAACCATTCATCAGACCAGGTCACCTTCTTCTCTTGCTCAATGGTCCAGTTGTGATGCTCATGTGCCCATTGTAGATGCTTTCGGTGGTGCACAGGGTTCACCATGGGCAATCTGACTGGTCTGCAGCTACACAGCCCCATACCCAGCAAGCTGTGATGCACTGTGAGTTCTCACACGTTTATATTATAGCCAGCATTAACTTTTCAGCAATTTGTCCTACACTAGCTCTTCCGTGGGATCAGACCAGATGGGCTAGTCTTTGATTCCCACACACATGAATGAGTCTTGGGTGGCCGTGAGCCTCTCACCAGTTCACTGCTTGTCCTTCCTTAAACCTCTTTTGGCAGGCACTAACCACTGCATACTGGGAAAACCTCACAAGACCTGCTGTTTTGGAGATGCTCTGGCCCAGTCATCTAGCCATCACAATTTGGCTCTTGTTAAAGTCACTCAAATCCTTTACACTTGCCCATTTTTCTTGCTTCCAACACAACCAACTTCAACAACTAACTGCTCACATGCTGCCTAATATACAGTAAACCGCCCCTTTACAGGTGCTATTGTAACGAGATAATCAATGTTATTCCAGCCAGCCGTCAGCGGTTTTAATGTTATGCCTGATTGGTGTACATTATAAATGATGTATATATACATTGTACAGTTGCAGTGTATGAGGCAATGCAATCAGCAGATGTTTAAGAATTTTATTATTCTTGCTAAAAAAAACGCTATGCCTGAACCGGGATATGTGTGTGTCCTGATGGACATAAGCCAATAACCAGAAAGAAACAAACAGTGTGTGTGGTGTTGATGTTTATATCTTCTTCCCCTCCTTCGATGCTTTCAGTCAGAGAGTTTATTCTTCAGACCAATTATTTGCTTTACTGAAAAAGGCTTTCTATTAGATGAATATTTATTTACAGGAAAGACGCACAAACATAAAGATGCTTTTAAACCGCCCAAACAATTCTAGCGTCCACTTCCTTTCCCAGTTAGGAGTAAAAATAAGTATAAGTAGGTTTCTCTCTAATTCCATGTGATATTGGGTGGATTCATACGGTATTCATTAAAACCATCTATGGGAAATTAGTCCCAAACTTCACTGGAGTGAATCACAGCTAAATAAGACATGGTTAAAAATGAGGCATTCATTCAAACAAAAATTCATGTTTGTTAAATATAAGTCAGATATCTCAAGCTTGTACCATAACCTCCAGAATGCACATATTCACCAACCTTAAGTGCTGAATCATATGGCAAACCTAGAAGAGGGCATACACAGATGTGTGTTTAATATTAATGTAAGGCATTGTAACAAACCAAATCCTGCTAGATCCATTTCCAAGGAAAACAATTCTTTTAACCTAACCCAAAGAGGCTCAGAGTCTCCCTGTTAGAGAGAGAACTCCTATCTAGTCTCTATATTACCAATTTACATGTTTTCTCTTGTAACCCAGCTTGCGTTTCATATGTTGCCAAGACAACATGGCTGGACATAATAGAGTGGTGAATGTGGAACTGATTAATTGACAGCGCCTTTGCGACCTGGTGGCTGAAAAGGCTATAGAGTGTAGCATCTCCCGTATTTTGATGTAAATCTCCACTTTAGGCTGTGAACCGCAAAGCCCCAAGTAACAGAAAATTATCAGGACATGACACAGCAAGACAAAGTGAAGGAAATGAAGGAAATCATCTCTCCCTTTTTCAATGAATGCTGCAGATGCAAACAGCGGACTCTCTTAATGAAGCACTTCCAATGCTCCACTCAACCCAATCACACCCAGCAGACAGCCTCACACAAAAACAACAGGACACCTTGCCTGGGTCATTCAGTTAAACCTCCGAAGGCTTCCAGGGAACTGAATGATCAGAATGGATCTCCACCCATACTGATTTCTGCTAATGATGATAACTGAAGTTTCATTAATTAAAATTAAGTCAGCTGACGTCTACTCAGAGGACTCAGGGGAAAAGTGCTTTTATCACTCTTGAAAAGTGGCCTGTCTATAACTTGGTGTGGCATGTAGCCTGTATAGCAGCTGTGTTTTCCCAGCCCAAATGGTTTGAATGCACGACACGAATGCATGACGTGTCATACGTGATGAGAGATCACACATCTCCCCTTCACCATTAATCTATTAATCATTTTCATCTCCATTCATCTCTCTGGCTTCCTGCTCAGCTGCCCTTACGCCTCTCTGGATTTATACACCTGCAGAGTGAACCATCTGCCTCCTCTACCACTGTCTTAATTAAACATGAATGTTATAGACCTGAGTCCAATCCAAAATGACAGTTGACCTACTTAGAGGTAGGTCATAATGTAATGTATTATTTAAAATATAATGGCTCAATGCTAGTGAAATGAATATTGCCTTGTCTTACAATTTTTCACTATTTGTTTATTGCTTTTGCTTTTATATCAACAAAAATGTGAACAAATCAAGTATTGCTTCGACCATAGCTTTTGATATGCATTTCCTCAGTCAGGGGTGTGTCTGTAAATGTACAACCCCCATTTCCAGAAAAGCAGGGACACTTTCTTATAATGCAATAAAAACTTACTTAATAGACAAAAGGACGAAGAAGTTTCAGAAGATTTTCAGAGTTTTCAATGACAAACTTAATTCTATTTGTTAATAGAAACTAATTTAGAAATTGATGCAACACACTCAAAAAAAATTGGGACAGAGGCATGTTTACCACTGGGTCACATCACCTTTACTTTTAATGATACTTTTTATAATTTTCATTTGGGAATTGAAGATACTAATTGTTGCAGTTCTACAAGTGGAATTTTTGCCCGTTCTTGCTATGTACAAGACTTGAGTTGCTCAACAGTCTGTGGTCACTGTTGTCTGATTCTCCTCTTCATGATGCACCATACATTTTCAATAGGAGACAGATCTGGACTGCAGGCAGGCCAGTCAAGCCATGCTGTTTTTAACGCATGCAGAATGAGCCCTGGCATTGTCCTGTTGAAATATACACGGAGTTCCTGGGAAGGGACAGCAGCATATGTCTCTCCAAAATACCAACATAATCCTCTGCATCAATGGTACCTTCACATACATGCAAATCACTTATGCCACGGGCACTGATGCACCCCCATGCCATCATAGATGCTGGTTTTTTGCTCTTTTAATTGGTATCAGTCTGGATGGTCTTTTTCGTCTTTGGCGCATAGAAATCGATATCCATTTTTTCCAAAAACAAGCTGAAACATGGACTTGTCTGACCACAGAATGTGTTTCCACTGTCTTTCAGTTTATCTCAGATGACTTCAGTCAGAATTCGCCAGTGTTTCTGCTTAAAATTAATATATGGCTATTTCTTTGCATGATGCAGTTTCAGGTTGCATTTCTTGATGCAGCGTCGGACTGCGTTAAGTGACAATGATTTTCCAAAGTACTCCTGAGCCCATGTGGCTATGTCCATCATGGTAGCGTGACAGTTTCTCAAACAATATCTCCTCAGGACTCGGTGGTCACACACATTCAGCAGTGGTTTCCACCCTTGGCCTTTATGTACTGAGAATTGCCCTGACTCCCTGAATCTTTTCATGATGTTATGAACTGTAGATGGTGAAAGACCTAAATTCTTTGCAATCTTGTACTGAGAAACATTGTACTTGAACTAACCGACGATTCTCTCATGATGTTTGGCACAAAGTGGTGAAATTAGCTAATTGTGCAGCTTCTGCCATCTGAGCTGTGTCCTCTTGGTAACTTCTCTTCCTAATGTCTTTCTTATGCAGCCACTGATTCAGTGCATGGTCTCCTCTAGGTAGAACTGCAATTGTGCCATATTCTTTCCATTGTATTTAAAGGTGACATATCATACGCATTTTGCCAGAAGTTAATACAGTTTCCTGGGGTCTTAATGAAATATGTGGTCAAAAAACTACATGGATCAAATACTACAGCTGTCTTTTCACCCTGTCTAAAACAGCTCTCCAAACACTCAGTTTCAGTGCCTGTTGCTTTAAATGTTAAGGAAACACTGCTCATCCAACTCCCTCTGCCGTGGGGTGTGCCTACAGGCATATTACATGACACTGCTGGGACTGAGGTCAACGCATCGACTAATGCTTCTGCCATATTGGACATGTCAAGACTCGCCATTTTTTCTGGATAAAAAGCACTTTGAGATTTGCATTTCTCAACTGATTTCAATGAGTTGCTTTTATATTCAAGGGTTTATGATCTATGTGCAGTACAAAAAAATATTTTGTCTCCAGTTACTCTAAAGCTCGATAGTTAGGCTAAAATCGGTGCTAGACACTCAAGGAGTGTGTTTAACCTTACATGAACTGAATTATTTACATGGTAGAAAATAATTCATTGTTATGAGTAGCTGTAAAAACATTTTGGATTCCTGCTACATCCCACATTGTACTGACCCAGGATGTGAAAGAAGTTAGGCACAGAGATTTTAGGCACACGTACAGGTTTTCACCACTTGGTTTTTGTTATGTTGCCATCAAAAATAAACTCTGTTCACTCAGTTCTTTTGTCCTCTGAGGCTGGGAGCTGATGTTGTGACTTACACAAAAAATGTGCCCCTTCACAAATGCTCATTTGTGACGTAGAACACAATACAGTTTTTGACCTGAGCGTTTAAGTCAATGCTTCCAGAAACAGGCAGCATACAAAGAACTGATGGGGTTTTCATGTTTCAAGGTTTGTGGGTTGGAAGGCACTACAGAGACTGAACTGCATGTGCACAAAACCTGAAAAAAGTGAATTTTTCATAATACGTCCCCTTTACTGTACTTTGCTAGTTGTGTAATAATGGATCTAATGGTTTTCTCTCTCTCTCTCTTTCTCTTTCTCTCTATATATATATATTCTCCTTAGACCTCTCTCATCAACAGTGTGTTTCAGCCTGTAGACCCTCCACCCACAGGATGTTTTTTGTTTTCCGCAACAACAAAAAAAATCAGAGTAGATCAGAA
Organism: Scorpiodoras heckelii; assembly: GCA_028566435.1. Lineage (NCBI taxonomy): Eukaryota > Metazoa > Chordata > Actinopteri > Siluriformes > Doradidae > Scorpiodoras > Scorpiodoras heckelii. Next base: position 11,541,717 of record JAOVVH010000024.1, on the reverse strand, counting down.
GATTCTGAAACACTTAAACCAGTCTTAAACCCATCTGCTACCAATCAACCATGCCACGGTTAGAGTCTGGACATTTCTACACACACACACACAAACACACACACCCGTTTTGATTGTTGTGCACACCAACTGTGCTGCTGCCACGTGACTGAATGACCAGATGACTGCAGTGTTCCTAATAAAGTGGACAGGTTGGCGTGTATACGGAAAATGTGGAAAAGCTGAAAGAGGTGAATACTTTTGCAATGCACTCTATTGATCTGATATTCAGAGCTGCATTATACTGTTCTCTTAGATAAGCCAAAGTAGACACTGTAATTATTGCAGCACTCACAGAATAGGGAGAGGATTAGCCACTAAGGCGCCAATGACATATAGACATCATGAAGCAGCACTGAAGTGGGGAGAAGATGATAAAGATGCTACGTCGTTTAACTAACCCACAGTATATTAATCAAATAATGACTAATGAAGCCCATGTGGAGGTACTGCTTAAACAAAAGACTGAAAGTGAGTTGGGGTGTGTGTGATCGCAGTGATAGATAACAGAGAACAGATATGTAGTTCAAAAAACAGAAAAGCTCTTACTTGACTACTGCATAAATGAGGAGTGTGCATGCCTTCAGGAGCTCGCCTGAGCAGTCTGAAAGTGCACACATAGTTTTTGTTTTGCATAAAATCGATAGCTGAATTCTAGGAAGTACACTGGGAAGAAGTAATCCACCTTCTTTTTTGGGATCATATTAATATGGACAACATCTATTGTTTGCTTAATCATAAAATGTCAGTGTAAGCATAGCCTGAGGCCCAGCTTGGGAATGACATTTAACTTGGAACTGAGCTATTAGTCTTGCTTCCAGAACTCCATACCTCTGTTTCCCCCTAAGATCTGCAATGCACATATCAGTCATTTATATGAATCATTTACAGATTTTAGAAGAACCAGCCATGTAGGCCCTGTAGATCTTCCAAAAACGTCACAGTCTGTAATAAACACGAGTTCCCTAAACGTTAAGTAAAGATGATGTCATGCCTGTGGAGAAACCTGGCTTCCATATGCTCTTATCCTCCATAATACATAACAGAGCACAGTACTCACAATGAGGCTCACTGTGCATATTGCCCAAGTCTGGGACAAACCATTTAAAAATGGCCCCCATGGAAACACATTTACACAGAAATCCAAACATCCCACAAAATGTAAACGGCTGCAACCCCTCATTGCACCATAGCTCATTCTTTTTTTGCTTTTCCTTTTTCTTTGGGCCAGACCTATGTAGAGACACACTGCATATCAGAAAATGCCTGTAATAGTTTCGCAAGGTTTGTAAGCTCTTGCCACCGAAACACAACAAACCAAAGCATTTTAGAAATAGAGGAAATAAGGTTGTAAACAATCTGATGTGCTGTAAATGATGCGTACATGCTTGACCATTATATTTAGACCAAATAGACATATTTCAGATGGTTTTATATTCTGCATATAATTGTACAGCTACACCCTCCTGACTACGGGACTAATCATCATATATTCTTTAACAGTCATTATTCTCATTAACATACACAATTTACTGCAAATATGATTACAAAATTCCCTTTAATAATAATAATAATAATAATAATAATAATAATAATTTTTTATTGTGTATTTATGTAACACTGTTCTTTACTGATCTGTATATCACAAAAGCATAACATGTTTAAGTGGACTATAATTTACTCAGTTCACTCAGTCCAGTATTCTCCTTCCAAGAGAAATCTAAGCTGAGGTTAATAAAATATAAATGACAGTATATAATGGCTAAGTGGCAATCTGTGTTGGCAGGGCAAATAAATAAAAGTAAGGATTATTTAGAGAATATATAAAATCTGCTTGTATTAATTTAAATCCAGGCCCTATGTGAAATATTCACCTTAGCACTCAAGCCTCGCTGTAGTCTCTGTGTTATATGATCAGGGCATCTACACATACTGGATGAATGCTAATGTGTACAAAGAAAGGCATGACCTCACTGACAAAGCATAATAAAACTAACATAGAGCAAGAAGAACAAACAGAACACACACTTTCACACAGTGTTGAGAGAGAGAAGGTCAGCAGAGTGTTTGGGAACTGGCCCATGCTGAGAGTAGTTTTTTTTTGGGGGGGGGCTGAAGTCAGCCGTGGCCCCCTCCCAGAGAAGACTCAAACCACTGCCAAGAGTTTGAGTAAACTCAGAAGAGTTGCACATTTGTCATCTGATTTACACAAGTCCCAACCATGTGTGAACCAAATGTGTGTTTGTGCAAAGAGTCCTTGGTGTATAGTTTGCCTAAATGAAGGATCTGGAGAGGATGGACGGAGAGCTGATTAGAATAACAATGATAGTGATAACACAACGCCAACTAGGAGAGGACAAATTTGCTTTGGACAAGAGCTAAACAAAAAACCCAGGAATGGTAATGAGAAATATAATGTTCTTCATAAACACCCAAAATCACCTAATATAAGTTCTCTCTTTATTTCGTTGTTTGTTCTGTCTCTTGTTTCAGTCAGCAGTACAGGTCTTTTAAGCAACCGTTTTACTAGCACTGCTGATGCTGCTGTGTAAACAGACTCCCACTCAACCTTCTGAGTGCCGATGAAAAGTGTATTTTTATAAAGCCAGCGTGCCCTGTGCCTAAAGAAAGCTGGTAAATCCAGACATGCAGCACTACATTAAAAAAGGTTTTCTTCCTCTTCATCTTTTTCTTCTTCTGTTTTTCTTCTCTTCCCCAACATTTTGTCAACAATATCATACACTTAGACTTCACCAAGCCACAGGAAACTTGATACAGTGCCATGACAAAGTATTTGCCACCTTTTGTGCCTCCAATTTCTTCTATTTTTGACCATTTTTCACATTCAGATGTTTCAGATCGTCAAACTAACTTTAATATAAAATAAAGACAACATGAGTAAACACAAACTGTAGCTTTTAAATGACTTTTCCATTTATTGAAGATAAAGATTTATTCAAAACCTATATTACGTTTGTCAAAAAAGTAACTGCCCCCGAAACCTACCAACTGGTTGTACCACCTTTGGCAGTAACAACTGCAATTAATGTCTGTCTTATCTTGCGATGAGTGTTTTATGTTGCTGTGGAGGAATTTTGACTCACTCTTTTTTCGCAGAATTGTTTTAAATCAGTAACACTGGGGGGTTTTTAAGCATGCACTACCTTTTAAGGTCATGCCACAGCATCTCAATGGGATTCAAATTGACTCGGCCACTCCAAAGCTATAAATTTGTTTCTTCTGAGCCATTCAGAGGGGGTCTTGCTTGTGTACTTCAGATCATTGTCCTGCTGTATAAACCAACTACACATGAGCTTCAGGTCACGAACTGTTAGGTGGACATTCTCCTTCAGGATTAGCTGATAGAGAGCAGAATTCATTCTTTAGAGTTCCATCAATTATGACAAGTCATCCAGGTCCTGCAGAAGCAAAGCAGCCCCAGAGCGTCACACTACCACCACCATGTTTGGATGTTGGTATGATGTTCTTATGGTGGAATGTGGTGTTAATTTACACCAAATGTAACAGGACCCATGTCCTTGAAAATGTTCCACCTTTGACTCATCATTCCACAGAATGTTATCCCAAAAGTGTTGTGGGTCATCTAGTTATTTGGGTTTGATTTTTTTGGCAAATCTGAGGCAAGTCTTTATGTACTTTTTGGTTAGCAGTGTCTTGTGCCTTGCATCTCTCCCATGGATACCAATTTGGCCCCATGTCATTCCTATTATGGAATCATGTACATTGATCTTAACTGAAGCAAGTGAGGCCTGCAGTTCTTTAGCTGTTCACCTGGGTTCTTTGTGACCTCCTGGATGATGCCCTCTTGGTGAACTTTTGGTAGGCCGGTCACTCCTGAGAAGGTTCACCACTGTTCCAAGTTGTCTCTGTGGATAAAGGCTCTTACTGTGGTTTGCTGGAGTCCGAGAGCTAGGTAAGCCTTTCCAGACTGGTAGATTTCAATGACTTTGTTTTGCATCTCTATTTGAGTCTCTTCATTTCATCATGTGCTGCTTTTTGAGACCTTCTACCCTGCTTCACATTGCCACACAGATTCTATTTAAGAGATATTTACATTCATCAGGTTTGGCAGTAATCATGCCTGGGTGTGGCTTGTGAAATTGAACACAATAGTCAGTTGAACGTGGTTAACTGGTTGATTTAGTAGCTAAGGGGGAAATTATTTTATAAGACCAGGTAGGGCTGAACAGCATTAAAAAATAAATCTTGAATGCCCCTGAAGATCACATGTTCATTATAAAGATTAATGAGCAAGTGGTTTAAGGTTTATCTTTCCTTTAATACTGATTACTAACTATGTTCATGAAAAAAGAGGGGTGTGAAAAGAGAAGAAGAGACAGAGAGGGAATGCTAAAGCCCACAGAGATAGAGCACACATAACACTGGAGAATGCATAACACATAATGGACGTACAGGCAGCCTTTGAAGTGTGAAAGAAGTCCATTTCACGCTGGCAAAATACAGGAGGCTGCATGCAGCAGGTCAGCCAAGCCACGCCAGTGTCTCTGTGGTCAGGATGAGGGGGTACAAAGTTCACATAAACCCACCACTGAGGGTCATTACTTACTCAAACATCACAGATCTCCCACTTATTCAGTCCAGTACAACACAATTTCAACATCGAAAACAAAACTGCTCTTTCCTCACTTGTTTCTTTTTGTTATTGATCTCTTGTATGGACAGATAGATTAGGAGGACCTAGTGGGGGAAAGAACCATGCTTGGTGGAAATCTCTGTTTTCCTTGGCTGACAGAAAGGTGTTTCATGCTCATGCAAAGTGGAAAAATACAGCTGGTGGATTTGTTTCAGTTCCTGTCACAAGAGCAGGTGTTTAAATCATGTTCAAAAAAACACAATATGACTTGTGTTTGGATATTAAGGTTCCAAGTCTTAGTATTGCCATATGTTTAGCATTCTATGAAATATGATTAATTCCACTGACAAATAAAGCTGTCAAAACAAATGTACTTATTTCGTCTCTAAATCTTGACTTGGTGTCTTGGTGTGGGCTGACTAATCCTCCGGAGACTGGCAGAGGTTCATTGTGAGAATCATGTAAAGTTTCTCAGAGTCTATTTCTGCCATAGAAGACTATTGACCCTGCATGCATGCATGTGAGTAACACATAATCTGTTATCATATATTAACAATTTTACTAAAAGCAAAGTTATATGGTGACAAAAAATTATTTTTCTTTTAAATGATATTCACAGATTCACCAGGAAGGTCACACTTGATATTCTGTGTATATAACTTTGTACATGTGAAGTGCTGATTCTCACTGGCACCACAGTCAGTGCTAAAAGTAAGTTAGTGTGCTGTTTTCATAGGAACCAAAAAAGGAGGCAAACTTTAACTAAAGCTTACTGCAGTTACTGTATATTTGCATTTCTCAACTGTTACAGTAACTTCTAATACACATTAGTGTGCAAGCTAGCAAACAGCTCCCACAATACAAGCATGTTTTTGATGTAATATGGATCTGAAAGAATTAAACCAGACTCAATACTGATTCTGGTGAATTATTTTACTCATTTAATTTTGATACTGATTAATCAAATGAATGATGTAATACTGATTCTAATGAAACTACTGTCTTAATAGTGAAGCTACTGATTTCATTGGTTCTAATGAAACTACTGATTAAATACTGATCAATCAACGTACCAAAATTCTAATGAAAGTACTGACTTAGTACTGGGGCGGTACACGGTGGTGTAGTGGTTAGCACTGTCACCTCACAACAAGACGGTCCGGGTTCGATTCCCGGTCCGGGCCGTTCTGTGTGGAGTTTACATGTTCTCCCCGTGCTTGTGTGGGTTTCCTCCG
>JAOVVH010000024.1:11511554-11535728 GCA_028566435.1 Scorpiodoras heckelii | reverse complement strand
CTTAGTACTGATACTGATCAATCAAATTACTGAGATTAGATTTGACTGTAAGGAAACTACTCGTTTAGTACTGATACTGATCAATCAAATTACTGAGATTAGACTTGACTGTAATTAAACTACTGGTTTAGTACTGATACTGATCAATCCAATTACAGAAATTAGACTGACTCAAATTAAACTACCGGGATTATACTAAAACTGTTACCCACTGACTGATTGATTTGATTGATTTCAACAAAACTACTGACTGAATTTTAATACTGATCAACCAAACAATTGAATCTTGATCGATTCTAATGAAACTACTCGCCTCATTTTGATACGGATTAAGCACAGATGTGATACCGATTCTAATGAAACTACTGACCTACGCTGATCAATCAGAAGATTGGATTCAGATTGAGCGTAACTACAGCTCACTGATCAGTCACTGACCCTTTATTGATTCTAATTAAACTGCAGAAGAAATACGGATATTAATCCAGTGACTGAGTTGAGACTGATTCTGACTGAACTGCCAACTTAATGGTGATGCTGGTTAATCAGATTACATAATACTGACTAATTAAACTACTGACTAAAGACTGATTAAGATCAATCAGATCACTGGGGGAATACTGATTCTAATTCTGAAAAACTGTAATGTTCCACTTCACACACACACACACACACACACACACAGAGAGAGAGAGAGAGAGAGAGAGAGAGAGAAAGCTGGAGGGAGGAGACGCCGGAGCCATTGGCGTTTAGGTAGAAGACATAAATAGCGAAAGGAGAAACGCCATCAATCGTTGGCTCATAGAAACCTGGTCCTGCTTTTCTTTCTTATTGACTTTCTTTCTTTCTTTCTTTCTTTCTTTCTTTTTCCCGGGATTCAGATTCAGTCCAATATCACAGAGCTTTAGCGACCCAGTGTAACATTAGACTCTATTAATAATGCTGTAGAGAACTTTACCTCAAGCTCCAAAGCACTATAATGAACCGGCAGCTCGGACGTTTAGTAGCCTGTAGTTCGGCGAAACTGTGAATGAAACTGCGCGCGTTAAAGCGATTGCTGGCTAACTGAGATGTAAACCCACGTCCCGAGCAGCGGCGGTCATTATGAAGAAAACGGGCTGTGTGCTCATTAGGACAGCAGTGTGGATTAAAGAGCGGCGCTGAGCGCTGGGACAGAGCTGCACCAGAGCTGCACCACTCCGGGCACTCAGAAGGTCAGTAAGAAACGCGCTGCAAAAAGTCTTGACTAAGATTACACTGATCCGGCTTTAGTCAGTTTACACGATCAGCCTTACACTAGTGAGAGTGCACTGACTTTCGGAGTAATCTTGAGTAATCCGGGGATTATTTGCACCATTTTGCTACATTGTGGTGTAGTTTGATGCTCTGCAGATGTTCTTATGTAGTAGCCCAGATCTTCCCACGCTCTCTGTTTACACAGCTCGGGATGCTTGAGGATGTAGAAACTGCTTCCTAACAATTTACTTTGAAATCAAGTAGTGATAAATAGCAAGGACAATAATAACACCAACAAAATAGTATCATAGTATTATAATAGTACTAATACTACTAGTACTAGTACTATTATTATTATTATTATTATTATTATTATTATTATTATTATTATTATTATTATTATACTAGTACTATTATTATTACTATTATTATTATTATAATACCAGTACTATTATTATTATTATTATTATTGTTATTATTATTATTACTATTATTATTACTATTATTATTATTACTATTATTAATAATAATAATAATAATAATAATAGTAGTTGTACTGCTGTCTTGTAAGTAGATTTATCATTAGGTTCATACACTAGATCTGTAACTATTATCATTGCTGTTGCTGATGTTTACTAAAGTGAGTAGCTTGAATTCATATGATTGCCTACTTGCTCTAAGGTTAAAAAGAAAAAAAAAACAAAAAAGTGTAATGAAAAAAGGGCAGCTCTTGATCTATTGACAGCAACACTTAAGTAAGCAAAACCCAAGTGAAATTAAGTGCAAATAAATCAGCAGGTCACACAGGCTATTCACTCTGTACCCTGAGTTTCTTTTCCTTTTTTTTTTTTCTTTCTTTTTTCTTTCTTTTTTTTTTTTGCATAATTAAAGAAAACTGGGTTTCTGTTCGGCAGACACACACCGATGAAAATTTGAGTGCAGCCATGCAGGTTGCTGTATTGTTTGTACAGTCGTTGCTGCAGGGCTGTGTTTCCATGCACACGGCTTGATTTCTCTTCTTCTCGCGTTAAAGTCATGTACAAGGGTGTACAAGTATGTCAGCGAAATGACCTTTTTTTCTTAAGTTAATTAGGCGCCCTGTGTTAAGCATGAGCATTAGCGACCTATGTGTCGGCTATGTCAAGAAGAAGGCACTCTAAAATTGTTTGTGAATTAATATGTGGTGCAGCAGTGCTTCAGTGGATTCAGACTTGGGAAATTGATGGCTCCTGCTGACTCCTTGGTCAGTGGTACAGATGCTGACTGCTCTCTCCTTGGGAGAATGCAGACATATTGGTCTACATGCAAAGAAGAAAGCCGTGGGTTCATGTGTGGTGATTTCTGTCCACTTCTAATATATAATTAAAATATATTGTTTTTTATTATTTAATAAAAAAAAAATAAAAAAATAAAATAAATAAACCATCATTCGTTCATCTTCAGGAACTGCTTTATCCTGGTCAGGGTCATGGTGAGTGCGAAGACTATTCAGGTTACACTGGCTGTGAGGAGGGAATCCACACTGCCCGAGACACCAGCACACACCCATTCACATCTTGGGGCCAATTTCATATATCTACCTACCGACATGTTCTTGGAGGAGGCAAGAAATTAGAGAACCCAGAGGAAACCTACACGGACACTAGGATAAAATGCACAGAAACTTCATACAGACAGTAACTAGAGCTCAGGATTAAACTGGGGCCCCTGAAGGTGCAAGGTGGCAATGTTACCTGCTGCACCAGCGCTGCCACCCATTTGGGGGGGAAAAAAACAAACAAACAAAGAATAGTCTTAATTTTATAGCTATTATTATGGTTAAAATTGGTTTCAAGCTTGTAAATTAGACTCAAGCATAGTGTGCAGCTACAAGAACTACACATTATGTAATGTACTCAGTGATGACTCTTTTACCTCACTACCTAATTTATATTTATGCCTTTAAACATCATGTACACATTCAGACAGAGAGTGCACTTAGAAAAGGAAGTATGAAAACATTGTAAAGGTGATGTTTGAGGCAAACATTTTCAGCTAAAAGTGGTCACTCTAGGTCTCTTGGGTCAGTGAAAGTATGTTTGTGTGTGGGGGTGTGTGAGAGGACACTATGAGCAACATGAGGGAGTGAGGGAGATTTGATTTTGGTAACAGGAAAAGAGTAAGCTGTCATCCTCAACAAGAGGAAAGACATTAAGAAGAAGACATTATGGCTTTATGTGTACTGTAACACATTATGGAGCAGTGTGTTTGAACAAGGGAGTTTATGAAAGGTTAATATGTGTATGACTTGGTCATTAGTGCACATTAAGGCCTATTTCCTAGATGAAAGCAAATGTATGTTTGTGCCCGAGTCAATAACCTCTCTCACTTTCTGTCTCATGCACACTTAGCTATTCTTGCTTTCTTGGCATGGCAACATTACAAAATGTACCTCATATAAAAGTACACCTCATAGCAAGAAGTAGTCGTCTTTTCTTGAGACAATCTTTTAGTCCATATTCAAAATTCAAGAAAAGCAATTTATCACTCAATGTGCATACTTTCCAGGGTCACTAAACACAATCCTGGAGTACTGGTAGAGGAATGCAGGTGTGTGTGTGTGTGTCTAGAGCACTATAGGAGGGAGCCAAACAGGACCTGGGGGTCACTGACCACATGAGAATGAACAATAAAGGAGAAACTGGGTGGAAGCAGGTTAGCCAAACTGAAGAGCCAATCAGATCCTGAGGGGAGAAGCGTGTGCGCTAGTTTTTTAAGAGACGCAAGAGACGCACAAAACATAGGGGGGTATGAATAGTGAGAATTGTACAACTCAGCGGCAGTATTACTTTAGGAATTGAACTAGGAAGTGTGAAATTAAATTCCTCTGGCAAGTTGTAGAAGCTCATTGCCTTGGCTTTTCATCCGTCAAAACTTTATTCAATAAACAAAACTGTATTAAATAACCAAAACTGTATTCAATCACTGTATTTAAAAAAATCTTTAAAATCTTCACCCCACAACATCCCCTATCCATACAACACACTGAAATAGAACCTCAGCATCCAGAGCTCTTCATCTCCCCAAATCCAATCCTTTTATTATTAACCTATGCTTTAGGAAAAAATGGAGATACATTGTCATTTTTTTCCCCTGGGGCATTTTTGAGACAACACAGCACAAGGAACGAGGTCCGGTGTGGGAAAATAAGATGGAGAGAGATAGCTCAGTTCAGAAGCAGGAGATAAACAGATGAGCAGCAGGTGAATAAGCTGCTTCTCTCAGCAGTTGGCTCAGACCTTCTTACTCGCCATTTCCTTTTTATCTAACACCCCTTTGACCTCGAGGAGGAGTGCAACAGGCATTTTGAAATATATTTAGAAACCTCTCACCGGTCGGTGCTGTTTTTGAGTGGGCCATAGAGAGAGAGAGAAAAAGAGAACGCAAAAGACAGAAAGGGTAGTTCTGTGTAGTGAGATCTAAGATCTACAATCTCATATATATAATGGAATAGATATAGGAATGAAGCCAGACTTCTTGGAGATTTTGGAGAGCTAATTTGGAGGCTGCTTCAATGTCTAGGACACTTGATGGAGCTTGGTGCTGTAGATTCCTCTTGAGATTCCCAGTGAACAGTGCCAGCACCTGTGAAGCTTACATTCAGGAAGTTGATCGAATAGAGGGATCTGTTTCCTGGGAAGCATTTAGCTAGTGGCATGGTCGGAATGTGCATGCAGGCATAAAGGAAAGTATGACATCTGTTTGTGAGTCCTGTATGGAAATATAGCATAGGGGCTGTGTATCAGCTGGATATAAGTTCCTTTAATCACGATTTTAAATATCTTGATTGTCCAAAGCCAGCTGCATCCTAGGTGAACTGATTATATAACCTATTCATATTTAAAAAAGAAAAAAAAAAAAGAAAGAAAGAAAAAAGAAAGTCACTCAAACAAGAAAACAGTGACTGTGACTGAGAGTTGAGCGTACCCTCACTTGACATTTTAATAGGAACACCTGTGCCCCTGCTTATCCAGCCTATCATGCAATCATCCCAAGAGCCTCGGACATGTCAAACACATCAAACATGAGAATGGGGAAAAAGTAATCTCAGTGATAAAGAGACCTCAACATTTGTTGTTGTAGAAGCCAGACAGGCTGCTTTGAGTATGTCAGAAACGGCTGGTCTCCTGTGATTATTACATGCACTTGAAATTAGTCTCAAGAGTTTACACAGAATGGTGTAAAAAAAAAAAAACCCCACAAGATTTCCAGCATGTGTCAGTTCTGTGTTCAGAAATGCCTTTTTTGCAAGAGAGGTCAGAGGAGAATGGTCAGATGCTTTGAGCTCACAGGAAGGCTAACAGTAACTCATATAAGCACTCTTTACAAACACAGTGAGCCAAAGAGCAGCTCAGAATGCACAACACATCAAACCCTTAGGCAGATGGGCTAATACAGTGGAAGACTAGATCAGGTTCCACTCCTGTCAGCCAAGAACGAGAATCTGATTCTACAGTGGGCACGGGCTTATTAAAAATTAAAAAAAAAAAAAAAGACAGTTGAAGAAAGTAAAAACATCACTCATTGGAGGTTTTTTCTTGCCATTCTGTGTATACCTTAAGGTAGTGCTGTAATGAAGTTCACAGGAAATCAGCAGTTTCTAAAATACTCATACGAGCCCAAACTGACATCAACAACCATGCCATGATCAGTTTTTGGCATTTAAGGTTTCGTGTAAGCATTAACTGAAGCTCCGGACCTGTATCTGCATGATTGTATGCATTGCACTGCTCCCACATCAAAGGCTGGTTAAATAATTACATGGGGCACTGGTGTTCCTATTAAAGTGGCTGTTCTGCTTAGCAAATGACAATACAAATTGGCCTGACATCCTTTTCGCAGTTGTTTTATAGCTTCACATGTTCAGCACCGATGTACAAGGATGTAGTGCATGTTCCAAGAAACCAAAAAGCCCAGATTCATAAACAGGAATAAATAAAGACTGAAAAACACAAACACAACCCATGCTTCTGGAAAACAATACTGAAACAGATGACAGAAATTATACAAGCAAAAGTCTGTCCGTAAATTTGATACCCCATTCTTCTAATGTTGATATTTCAAAAGTATATAATATATATTTGCCCCATCTGTGTTGTGATTTCTTAAAGGCTTTACCATGAACCTATAACTAGGAAAGCCAGATTTTGGCACTGAAAGAGGAACAACAACAACAACAATAATAATAATATGAAGAAGAAGACCACACACTAAACTGTAAAACATGAGCATTTACCACACTCTCCGGTAGTAAATACTGAACAAGTCCAGGAACAGCTGCAGTGTTCGGTCAGCATGTATTGATTGTTGCTTTAAATTCCCCCCCTTGAACTCTATCCACTGCGCTTCATCTTACATCCTTCTTTTTCCTTATCAGTGTCTCTTGAGAGCTTATTTAAAAGCTTATTCAAAAGCAGAGCACTTAAGTAAGTCACAGAAGTATTTCAAAAAAAGCCCTGCACATATATTAGTCTGTTGCCAAACGACACATTATTCCACCTGATTTTCTGCATGTATCTCGTCTTACAGCTTTCGAGATATAGACACAGTGCGAAAGCTAAACGTCCATCATGATCAGGGGAAGTGTGCTTGTAGACAGTGAAGGGAAATGTTAATGCATTTGCACACTACATTCATTTTTCCACGAAAGAAAGGCACCCATCTGCTCGAATGGGTTTGTTATTTAAACTGCTATAATTTTGACAATTTTTGAGCTGCAGCCACGAGATTTGGCAGTCTTGGACCTGGGTACGCTGAGACTCGTCACGTCAAATTACGGACAGATTGCACTCTTCATTCTATTTCTATCACTCTTTCAATTTCACTCCCATTATTTCTTATGGGAACAGCAAGAGTGCATGATGTCATAATGCTCAAGGGCTGAGGGGGAAAAAAACATATTATTTCACTTTTTCACTGAACATTCTTTAAAATCATTAAAAAACTCCATAAACATGCCACATTGATTTTCATGTTAATTTGACAAAATCAGATTTAGCTTTCCTAATTTTTCATGCATTTTTTTAACTGTCATAAATCAGACATTTTCTTCCCAGACCATACATCAAAACAATCAGCAAGGGTTCCTCTCCCAGAGAATCCCTTCAGTTAAGTGAAGGGTTAAATATATTTTCATGTGTTTTTAAACTGTCATAAATCAGAGATTTACTTCTCACGTCTTACGTCCATACATCAAAACAATAAGCTATCAGCAATAATCAGCAACCACTGAGAAGTGCGGCAGCTGTGGGCTTGTGTTTAAGGAACCAGCCTTGTTTCGATCCCCACAACCAACAAGACATGGATGAAGTGCTGTCCAGCAAGGCACCTAACCCCCAACTGCTCCCTGGGCACCCTGGACGATGCTGCCCTCGGCCTGGGCTAGTGTGTTGGGCTAGTCACCTCACTAGTGTGTGTATATGTATGTTTCACTGCACTAATAGGGTTTAATGCAGAGGACAAATTCCTCTGCGTGCAAGCATGCTAGGTCAATACTTCACTTAATTAAATTCACTTAAATGATCAGAAATTGGCTCAGCCAAGATTTTATACTTAAAGTCTCCCATAGAACTGAATGGCAGAATGTTACAGAAATTCACCTTCTAACTGCCACTGATGATGTCACATTAGGGCTCCCTCTTCTCTCTCCCTCTCAGTCCTCACACTTCTGCCATATACACAATGCCCTGGGAGCCCCTCGCAGGGCATTGACCCAAAACTTGGTCACAGCCCATCCGAAGTGGGTGAGGCATTGAAGGGGGTGGGTTCTGACATTATGGTATTATCATTATACCAGGAACTAGATACAGGGCTACAGACACTAGGTCAGTGCAGAATTTTCACAGACTTTTACAGGTTTGTCCTGTCTGGTCATATTATCAAACTGACAACATGTTTCATTGAAAAGGTGGTGAAGAAAACAGAATGGTCAAGCAGGACAAGAAAAAGCAGCAGGGTTTATTCTTCACTTCAAATTGTCTTATTTAAATCCACAAAAGTAATCATTAATGATCAAGCATTAAAGGTCACCAGTCACCTTAGTTGCTTCTCCTGGAATTTTATGTAATAGAGCCGTTACAAATTTTAGACAAAGGCGAAAATGACCATAAAGTCATAAGAAAGAACCCCCGGTAAAGACCTGGAAGGCTCTGAAGGCCACTTTAGCATTTTAAGACTATTTTAATTATGCACTTCATCTCTCATGTTGATTTTGATGTGTGAGGGGAAAAATGCCTCAAAACTGGTCCACAAGACATGATGGAGATTTAATTGCATTCATGTTTTGGTTGAAAAGACAGATTGGATTTAATGAGAGCCTTAAGCACTTTCTGTCCAACAGTGATAAAACAATAGCTGAGGCTGCACAGTTAATCTGCTGAGCTTGATGTAGATTTGCTTTTTTAATGAGCTCATTTGATATATGCAATCTGTTTTTCTTCATTGTTGCCTCTGTTCCTATCCTTCCAAATGAGAACAATTCAAGAGAAAAGCAATCTGACAACTGAAATCCGATTGGACTTGAAAAGATTTAGGCTTGTTTGTGAAAACAGTGTCTTAATTGGTGCAGGTATAAGCGCGCCAACCTTTTTTCGCTGCTAACCTCCTTGATTTTTGTTTCTAGGCCACAGGCATGACAGCAGCCTCGTGGGAAGCAGATTCAGCACAGTCCAATCGCTCTCTGTTTAACCTAAGCAGTAGCTTCAGCAGCACTGAGACCTTCTTGTGGCTGCTGCCCTCACAGAACAGCACCAAGGTGACATGGAGCCCCACCCTGGAGCCGGGCACCTCCAGGGTACGGGACCCGGCTCTGGCACAGGCTGAGATCGGAGTGCTTAGCCTCGTGCTGGCACTTACAACTCTCGGGAACAGCTTTGTGCTGTGGGTGCTGCTGCGCAGGAGAAAGCACCACGCACCCATGCACCTATTCATGATCAACCTTTGTGTGGCTGACCTCGTTGTGGCTTTCTTCCAGGTATCGACATGTTTAAGTGAAGTGATCTGTAATCCAAATAAAAAAGATGTACATGGAAGATAAATTTAAGGAAGAATAATTACAAATCAGTGTAGCATCTGTGATGTTTTCTTTTTGCTTTATCTTCTCATTTAAGTCGGATTGGGGTTCTTGCCGGCTAACAATTCAGTTTAGAATTCTATCACGTTTTTTGTATGTGTGCTCTGAGACACAAACTTGTTTATAAACATTCCTACAATTCTGCTGTGACAATTGTATAATTGTTAGCACTACCATTATTTAAGCGTAGACTTCATGACCCAAACAAATCTATACAAATGCATAAAGTGAGACAATATGACTTGTATTGGAACCAGTTGTTCAA
Organism: Scorpiodoras heckelii; assembly: GCA_028566435.1. Lineage (NCBI taxonomy): Eukaryota > Metazoa > Chordata > Actinopteri > Siluriformes > Doradidae > Scorpiodoras > Scorpiodoras heckelii. Next base: position 11,526,117 of record JAOVVH010000024.1, on the reverse strand, counting down.
ATTCTTCAAAGAAAATGTATCCTGTTATTATATTTATCTTCGACTTGATGAAATCATTTGAGGATTTGATGATACGAAAATGTTGAAAAGCAAACATGTTGATTTGTTCACTTCCCAAGTAAACGTACACTCGCTGGTCACATTAATAGGAACACCTGCACCCCTGCTCATTTGTGCAATTATGCAAGCAGCTAATTACAGTCATGCAGATACAAGACAAAAACCTCACTTAAGTAACAGAGGACAGGGAGGCTCAAAAACCACTATTCACAACTGTGGTAAGCAGAAAAGTATCTCAGAACACACAGCACATCAAAATTTGAGGCAAGAGCACGGAAACTAGACGCCGGACGATTGAATACACACCAAGTGACGTGATAGATAGCTAACTCACTAAACTTTTCTAGGTAGGTGAGTATTAGCTCTTTTAGTTTAGTAGCTAGCTGTTTCAGAAAATCTGTGTTTCAAAATCAAACTTTGATATATTTTCTGATTTAAAAAATACAGTACAGACTGTATAAATAAGATACATAAGATATACTATATATACAGTATATATGTACTATATAGGATAGGTCTGTCCAGAAAGTAATGAGAATTAAATTCCTGTGCTCTGTAGGGGGATGTGTTTTAATCTTGGGGAACAAGAAGAAATCGCACGGAACCAAGTCAGAGCTATAAGGTGGTTGTGGAAGTACTGGAATGTTTTTTTTCGGCCAAATATTTTCTCACAGTCAGTGAAGTGTGACTCAGTGCATAGTCATGATGAAGGATCCATGAAGAGGCAATCTGATCCATCTCCTGTGATCACTCTGTTCAGGAAATTGGGCTCTCTTGATAAATGATAGAGTGATGATAGGGAAGCTTGTCCATAATCTTTCTTCAACATTTCACAAGTTTCTGATTTTCATACAGAATTTGATACCATGTACCATTGCTAAAGATTTGCTTGCATTGTTTCAGTGATGAAGCACTTAAGCAGGTTTCACAAAAACAAATATCTGGGCACTGAAATGGCTAGAATGCAACTGAAACAGGTCATACCATTTATCTGAGATCCCACACTAACTGATTACTAACTCACCATCCCAATGCGTAAGGCCTATGGAGTAATTTCATTCTTATTACTTTCTGGACAGACCGAATATATAAAATCATGTGAGGACATTTTCTTAGAAATGAAATATTTGATAAAGGCAAAAAATACAATCAATTTGGATAAACAATCAATGTAGAACAAAACTGTGTAATTAAAGATTGGACCCTTTTACAAACACCAGTGGTTACATAAAAATGTCTTTTTTTATTTCAACAGAAAAAAATATGAAATTGACATTGCCACCACCATTTTTATTTTTTAATCCTTGGAACATTATTCTTACCGAAAAAAGTTACTTTAAAAAAAACACATGGTGAATCAAAATCATGGGGAATGCATATGGGTCATTTCGTTCCCTTTATAAGGTAAGGTAAGGCCTTTCCTTTATATGATTTTTGAGGAACACATGATATATCCAGGAATTAAATTTTTGGTTTCAATTTTTATATTTTTATGTTTTATTACAAAAATCACCCCTAATCAGGTCAGTTTGACCCCCTATGTGCATTCTAGGGTTAATGTTATCTGACAAGGTTGTGTGAGCAATGTTCTGATCATTCTGTGAAACAAAACATTACTGCAGGAGATATTTTTAGAATAATGCAGGAAGGTTAATCAGGATCAATGTTCTTGCAAGTCTGTAGAGATTGTTAAATACTTAATGAGCATCCTAATCACATTCTTTGTAAACTGACTTAGCTGAATTATGTAAGATATAAAAGCCATTATTTCTTACCATGTTTACTGCACTATGCAAGAAGTACTTGAGATTGGAGATCTCGCCATTGTTTGATCCCTTTCTCAGAGTCACAGTTGGAAACCTTGGAAAATAAATTGGCAGTGAGCTTAAGGGTGTGCCATTCATCTAGTCGGTTCCATCTCTGTTGCTCCCACAGGTGCTTCCACAGCTGCTGTGGGATATCACAGAGCGCTTCCAGGGCCCGGACGCTTTGTGCCGTTTTGTCAAGTACTTGCAGATTGTGGGCATGTTTGCTTCCTCGTACATGATTGTGGCCATGACAGTGGATCGCCATTACGCCATCTGCTGCCCTCTGCAAGCGTACCGTGGTGGCAAACCATCACGCTGGAACACGCCCATCATGGCTGCCTGGGGCCTGGCACTGTTGCTCAGTTTACCACAGGTGTGAAGTGGCAAGTGATACCGAGTTATATCTGGAGTATTTATGTGGTGATGAGGGTTTTTTTCGGGTATATGATGTGTGATAGTGGGTTATATTTGGGGTATATGATGGGTGATAGAAGGTTATATTTGGGGTATAAGAGGGTGGTAGAGGATTATATTAGGGGTATATGATGTGTGATAGATGATGATATTTGGGGTATATAGGGGTGGTAGAGGGTTATATTTGGGGTATATGATGGGTGATAGAGGGTGATATTTGGGGTTTATGAGGAAAGGGTTATATTTGAGCCTATTAGTGGTGATAGAGGGTTATATTCTTGGTATATGAGTGCTGATAGAGGGTTATGTTTGGACATATGAGTGGTAATAGAGGATTATATTTGGGGTAGATGATCATTAATAGAGCTTTATATTAGGGGTATATGGGGTGATAGAGTGTTATATTTGGGGTAGGTGAGCAGTAATAGAGGGTTATATTTGGGGTAGGTGAGCAGTAATAGAGGGTTATATTTGCTGTAGGTGAGCAGTAATAGAGGGTTATATTTGCTGTAAGTGAGCAGTAATAGAGGATTATATTTGGGGTAGGTGAGCAGTAATAGCGGGTTATATTTGGGGTAGTTGAGCAGTAATAGAGGGTTATATTTGGGGTATATGGGGTGATAAAGTGTTATATTTGGAGTAGGTGAGCAGTAATAGAGGGTTATATTTGCTGTAGGTGAGCAGTAATAGAGCGTTATATTTGGGGTATATGAGCAGTAATAGAGGGTTATATTTGGGGTATATGAGCAGTAATAGAGGGTTATATATCGGGTATATGAGCAGTAATAGAGGGTTATATATGGGGTATATGAGCAGTAATAGAGGGTTATATTTGGGCTAGGTGAGCAGTAATAGAGCGTTATATTTGGGGTATATGAGCAGTAATAGAGGGTTATATTTGGGGTATATGAGCAGTGATAGAGGGTTATATTTGGGCTAGGTGAGCAGTAATAGAGCGTTATACTTGGTGTAGATGATCATTAATAGAGCATTATATTTGGGGTATATGGGGAGGATAGAAGGTTATATTTGGGGTATATGATCAGTGATAGAGGGTTATATTTGGGGTATATGGGGTGATAGAGGGTTATATTTGGGGTATATGAGGGGTAATAGCATATTATATTTGGGGCATGTGAGGGACGTTGTGATGCCCATATCTCAACTCTCCTTCATAGGTGTTCATCTTCTCACGGACTGAAGTGTTGCCGGGGGAGTTTGAGTGCTGGGGCCACTTTATTGAGCCATGGGGCCTCAAAGCCTATGTCACCTGGATGACTATAGCAGTCTTCATTCTACCAGCCCTCATCATCACAGTCTGCCAGGTAATTTGGCCAATTTCTTCTTTTAAAGATTTTGTTTGTCTTTCTGTCTCTAAAGAGCAACATTACACTCTTTATTTCGGCTCTGTTGCTTAACAACATATTTTCTATTTCCCTCTTCACTGTGTTTTATCTGCAACGGGACTTTTCCCCATGTCCATATCTCCCAGACTGGCTGTATAAATGCAGGATCTTCCTCTCATGGCTTGTGTAAATGTACAGTATGTACCAAGACCCATGTTAAAGGCGTGAAATGAAAAACAACTATTTACCAAGCCAGAGTAATGGCCTGATAGAGCTTATCAGATTCAGTCTATTTTGTCAGTGTCAGCAGTTATGTGCTGCAGATGGATCAGTTTCCATCTCTCTCCAGCAATGCTCAAGGATGTGTTTCTATGCCACATCTCTACTTATGAACTGTTTACATAGAGAAAAACCCCCATAGAGATTTGTTTTGGGTCTCTTTACATTATCATATGATCCATGATCTCAGATGACGTTCTACCATGAGAGTCTCAGTATCAAAACTTTCATTGTTATTATAGCGAGTACATTACAGTAGACTGTAACCACAGCCAAATAACAGAATCAGCAGTGGTTGAACTCTTCAACTTTTTTTTTTGAAGTTACAGCCATCAGTTCCACTTAAAGTAAATACAGCATAGTCACTTTGCTCATTATGCCAGTGTTACATTGTGCTCAGTTTGCTGTCATCGAATAACTGTTTCATTGCTCCTTCTCAGGTGCGTATATTCAGAGAGATCCATGACAATATCTACTTGAAGTCAGAGAGAATGGTGACAGCAGAGTTTAAGAGAAACTCCGTGGTCTTCCATTTCCCTCAGAAAGAAGGACATCATGGGAGATCTGGGAGAAACAGAGACTCACAAGGCAGCCATAATCATCACCTGGACATCCATGGATGTCACTGCAGTAACTCTGCCCCAACGGACCTTCAGAATTCATATGATGATCTGTCCAGCCCTGAGCCATTTGGAAACTCCACATATAACCCCTGTGATTCCTGTGACCCCTGCTCTGTTCCGCTCCCGTCCACGGAAATCGCCCCACCAACCAGTCCGCCCTTAGAGAAATTCACTCCTGATCCATCTGATCAATTTCACGCACATACCCTGGCAGCCAATAGTGCGTGTGCTCAGTCCAGAGCTTCGTCCTCACTGGCTGGCCAACTTTCAGGAACTCCTGAAGTCTGGCCAGATGTGTTACCTGATCTTCCCCCGCCGCCTCCCCCTGGCATATCTAAGGCCATGTCAAAGACAGTGAGGATGACTTTGGTCATAGTGTTGGTCTACACTATCTGCTGGTCTCCTTTTTTCATCGTCCAGCTCTGGGCAGCCTGGGACCCAAACCCTCCAGACCAAGGTCAGAACGCAGAGCCTCATTATGTGAATCAAATTCATTACATGGTTGCGCAGTGCACCTGCACTCTAATGGTTACAGCAGAGGTGTGTTTGTGCCTTGTGCTCATCTGCTTTCTTTGGCACTGGGCTCATGTTACAGGCCACAGCCTGTAATAAATGCACACAAGCTTGGTTGCATTCCCGGTGTTTGTTTTCATCGCTGTCAAGTGCACTGTGAACAGACAGAATGTTTCACCAATTTCAGTGCACACTAGGAGACAGAAACAATTTGACCATTAATGCTCTCTTTCTCTTTATTATACAAACACAAATGGCAGTGTAGCATTTGTTTTGTTTGTTTATGTAATTACAAACCTAAGGAAATTGACTCATAAATAGTCCATTTCAAAAAGAAATTTCTAAAAGGGAATGCAAAAATGGTTGTAAAATTATTACACACAATGAAATATTATGCCCAGCAAATATCCAACAAAACATAATATTTTGTAATTAGTATAAAGCATGTGTCTTGTTTTGTTACACATGTCATGAGGATTTTATGATGGAGCTCCCAAAATGATCCCATGAATATAATACAGAACACATAAACCTCAAATGTAGATTATTTATTGTTCAGTTGTACAATATATAATGATGTAATAATATGTCAATATTTGTAACTTTTCGTGAAGCTGTATCTGTAGTTTTAGTATATAGTATAATTAAATAACAGTCAGGCACATACACTCACCATGTACTCACGTGTACACTTGCACATTCACATCAATATTTTACATCAAACATCACAACGGGGGCAAAATGTGATCCTGTGACTTTAATCGTGGCATGGTTGTGGGTGCCAGATGGACTGGATCAAGGATCTGAGGTTATCACGGATGCATACTCACCAAAACTGAACAGTTGAAGACTGGAAAAAGACCATGTGATATTCTTTTCTAATCTGTCAAGTTTGGGTGAGCCTGTGCTCATGCTAGCCTCAGATTCCTGTTCTTGTCTAACAGGAGTGAAACTTGATGAGCTCTTCTGCAGTTGTAGCCATTCCAGCTCAAGATGAGATGTTTTGCGCATGCTAAGATGTTTTTCTGCCCACTAAGGTTGTAAAGAGTGATTATACGATTTACCATGTCCTTCCTGGTTTCTTTAACCATGACTTGGACCCCTCTTATCAACAAGGTATTTCCATGCACAGAATTGTCGCTCACTCAGTGCTTTTGGTTTTCTGTTAAACTCTAGATACTCTTGTGTGTGAAAATCCCAGGAGATCAGGAGTTTATGAAATACTTAAAGCAGCCCATCTGGCACCAACATCTATGCCATCCTCAAAGTCACAGAGATTACAGTTAATTTTTCCTGATGTTCCTGATGTTTGATGTGAACATGAACCGAAGCTCTTGAACTGTATCTATATGATTTTATGCACTGTGCTGCTGCCACATGATTGGTTGATTGGATAACTGCATAAATGAGCAGGCGTGCAGGTGTTCCTTTTAAAGTGGACGGTGAAGCTATATTATTTGAATCCACTAGAGACAGCACAACTTTGAGAAACCTTGAGATTCAGTCAATACTGATACCCATCCGATATTGTTTTCTTTAAAAAAGTACTAAGCTTTAAAATGTTTTTAATATGAAGCACTTCCTTAACATAAAATCACTGGCATTGTGAATATAATAAACATATTAAAACTATAAAGTATAAATATAATAAAATCAATCCCAACAAAAGAAAAAGTAAAGTCCGATTATATGTAAACATTTCCAGTTCCATAAAGAAATTACTTTTCCAGATTTAATTGTAATCTTTGCCTTTTGTTACAGGATCCAATTATCTCATATGCATTCTCCAATATCCAACCCACCTTCTTTCTTTTTTTTTTTGCTGGTATCGACCCAGTGCAGATAAACGGTATCAGATTTGTGCTATATCTAGAAGCTACTGCTGGTAAAATGCTTATCAAATGACAGATCTTTAGTATTGCAAAGACATCTTAACTAAATTTTGCTGTTAGTGTGCTAAAATGTTTTTTTTATTCTGAAGAATTTTTTTAAAAAGTTATCCTTGAAGAATTTTAGTCTAATTAAAATTTCATTAGTTTACAGAATCTCACTTCTGACCTTGATTTCTTGGGGAATAACTATGAGTTTGCACACATATGAAACCTCTTTGCCATCCATCACCATGGGAAAAACCCAAAGAGCTTTCAGGACAAAAGGGACAGATCTGTCCAAGGCAGAAAATGTATTAATTATTAAACACACAGACAATTACAAATATTCAACAATAATGCAATAGTGTCCATACAAAATGCACTTCTTGAGCTTTGTACTGCTCATTGCATTTGTCATGAAGGGTGCAAACAATTTTGTAGTCAACTGTGTGTGCACATGCACATGTACAGATGTAACCCCACCTAGGTGCACTGTAATCTCAGTGGCCCTGTGCAGCATTTCCATGTCTAAATTAAAGTGGGCTTCTTGCAGTGTGCCCAGCCAGTTGCCAAGTAACCATTGCCTAACCAAACAGATGGTCTCTGAGTTGGCAGTACGACTGGTACCGTATGCCCATGCTCTCATGTTGCACTAATGACCTATTATTCCAAATTATTCAATGACGAACTTTTTGGTCAGCTGGCCTCAAGTTGCATTTATTGCCTATATGTAGAGATCCTGAATTATTCAGGGCTCAGTGAGCTGGCAGTGCCCTTGCCTGGCTAGAGAGCATGGTCCTCTTTCCCATTCAAGTGGATTCAAGACACTGAGTATAGTGCACTATCCCTTTGATGTTGGCTAATTTTATTATTGCTATTGTTAAATTCCTATATTATTCCTTTATAAATTCCTATAAAGTTAATGTATATCTTGTATATCTATAAAGCTTTGTGAATACAGTTACCAATCCTAAATTTCATTTGTTACCAAATCCTCACTGTCACACATACAGCCATTTGGTTTCCTCTAAAGGTTTTGTGCAAAAATAATTTACTTTCCCTTGATTACCATTTTGCGTAATTTGGCTCAGGCTGTGTAATCGTTAGCAGTAACACATTTTCCTGGTAAGCAGGAACAAAATTTGATTTGTGCTGTCAAAAATAGATTGATTTCTTTTACTAAGCAATATCAATTAAGTAAGGACAGTCTTGCCAGATTAGATATGATTTGCTGCTGTAAGGATGTTTTAAGCTTAGGCTTGTAATTGCTCAGACTTGCATTTTATGGCAGAGGTCCTTGCATGACATACTGTCTGGATGGCATGAGAACATGAGCTATGACCTAAAAATATGTTTTGCCGACCCTGAGAAATGAGAAATGTAACGTCCACTTCAAACCTAATAGGAACCCATAAGAATGAGCGGCAAACCTAGGAGAATATGCTACACCAGTAATAACAACACTATATGTTGCAAGATCGAATCATTTATATACAACTCTTTATTGCTATAACTAATTAGTTATTAGAAAGTATTTTAGATTAAACTTAATTGGGGGAAAAAAACTAAAAAAACATTGTCCTCACCCTCTAATATATGTGTTCTGTTTTGTAGGAGTAGCATTCACCATCCTGATGCTGCTGGCCAGCTTGAACTCCTGCACAAATCCCTGGATCTACACAGCTTTTTCCAGTAGTGTGTCACGCGAGCTGCTTGCTCTGCTGCGCTGCCACGTGCCCACTCCCCGCCGTGGCTCGCTGCCCGATGACTCCACCACCACACACACCTCAACCACCACCAAGGACAGTATCTACTAACATGCACACAGAGACACATGGAATTAACTACCAGATTCAAATCCATCACCCTTACCAGTGCACACAATGCTTACACGATTTAAGAAATATGGATGTATATGAAAGGGCAGTGCCCCACAGGCTGCAAGCATCACAGAGTAGGAACATTACAAGTTCAATAACGTGAATGTAAGCAGTGGAACAGACATTATAATATGTCTGTGTGTGAATGCATGTACAGTATGTGTCTGCGTTGGGAAACGGGTCAGGAATAAAGCTGTGAGAATGGGAGACATTGCCACATAACTGAACAAGGAAACTACTCCAGACTGGTAGAGGACCAGCCAAAGAGCAGATGCCACTGTTTGGAACGGGACAGAGGTTACGAATATTGTGGAAGCAGGTGCCTCTGATGATGCAGGACAGATAATTTCTGGATTATGTTACCAAATTTGAATGATGTCAGTATTACTTTAAAAGAAATGCTGGAAGGTGCTGGAGAAAAAAAAATCTAGGGCTACACACTAGATTTTTGTCATTACTACAGTGTTGTTTGGATAGATGAGGAAGTGGATTCAAAATGCTATGTAAATACTAAGGACTATTCTTTAGCTTTCCTCTGACACTCCAAGTTTGCTGCAGGGCATGAAGTGAACAGCAGATATGGATCTCCTAAGAAAGGTAAAAGGAACAGAAATATGCAGCAAGCTCAGCTGTGCAGCCTCGAACAGGAAGAGAGAGTGGCATGAGACATGCACGAGCTTCAATACAACAGCACAGTGAATTTCAACACTTAGAGGAGCGTATAACGTACAGAGACAGACTCATATGTCTGACTCTCATTCTCCAAGCATGAATAATGAGCCTACCCCAGCAGAGAGTGCTGACATCCCGCCATCATAGTGTTATGATGATTAGAGCACAATGCAGGAGTGTGTCTCAGCAGCAGCGAATGCATTGCAGCCCTACATTAAGGCTGTCATAGTGAAACTGAAATAGGTTCTTTACCTCAGCACAGCTGATTGAATGTGTGGCTCATTTAGTCACCTGAACATTATGGCCTTTCTTATAATGTCTCAACTGTGACCCAACAAAAGGGAATGCATACTGGCTGCAATGGCACTGCAATGGTTGAGGTTAATAACTTGGGTACAGATACAGATGGTCTCATGAATGTTACAGGACCTACGCATAAATCAGCAAGACAGCACGAGTCGAGGACCATCAGGCAACCTGAGTCTCAGGTTAAGAATGGCCAGAGGACAAGCACGATGTCGCTGGAGGACCTTTTATAGGCTACCCACGTGGTGTTATGTTCATGGTTATCAGGTGATGATATTGCTCTTGGTACACATCAAGGAAGAGCACAGCACAGTCCCTCCACTTACAGACATCAGTTACTCAGGCACCTGCATGAACACAAGGCCAAGGTGAACCCAAAGTATTGTGTGACAGTACTGAGGTGCAACACAATGTAGATTGTGTTATTGAAAGAGCCTCCACTTTCTCAAATGTAGTGTACTTACAGCTAAAAGGGATTATTTTAGATTATTTTGTGTAGGATATAAAACCAAAACTACACTCTAAAAATAAATCAAAACCCACCCTGTTGTATAATTATTGCCTTTCGCGATGATGAATTTCTATAGACAGTGACTTTTCCAATTTGTGCTAACCTTTGGTACTCTGGTGTATAATATAAAGACGCTGTAGAAATAAAATCTTTTACCACAGTATAAGCTCTACCTCCAGCCTGTTTCTGCTCTCACTAATGCATTTTATGGTTGGATTTTGGGGACCAGTTCTATCCTGTTCAGACGTTATAGAATAACTTATTTGTATAAAAGACATTACAAATGTTCTAATTTAACAATATGTTGAAGGATATTGAAAATGTGCATAGGTTAATATATCATACTGACAAAAATGTAACTCTGCAAGGTGCCTGTATTATATGTTTAGCTGTTTCCTCAAACTGTAGTGTCATGTGGGTTATTGTCACTATATTATACATTTCGCATCTTTGACCTCAAAGGATGAAAGATGAAAACAAGACTTTTACATAGTGGGTCATTCTAGCGACATGTCACAACACTTATACTTAATTACAGTTAAGTACAATTACAGTGACTAACAATTTTGTTACTCATAGGAATTGGCCCTTTGCCAAAACCTTGTTGGTGTCCTAAGCTACTCGATACGAGTTAATGAGAGCAAATCATTGTGCAGTTTAATGTCTACTTCAGAAGCTTCTGTGTCTGTATTTTGAACACCTAAAGTGCATTTTTAAGTATATGGGTTTTTTTTCCACAGAAAGAAAATTTATTTAAAATATGTACTTGATGTATGGTATCTGCATATTCTAAATATTGTAATAAATGCTTTAAATACCTGCAGAAGCTCACTGGTTTGCTTTAAATAATAAACGAAAATAATAATAATATATGGCAAAAATAATATGGCAAAAAAACTGGAATGTTTTATAATCAGACCCAGAGTGATACAATTATTCTTTCATAAATTTACAAAAGATCAAATGTCTACTCTGAGACTAGCAGAAAAGAATAATGAGAGAGCAGATGGTAAGGAAAGGAAAGGAATGGAAAGGAAAGGAAAGGAAAGGAAAGGAAAGGAAAGGAAAGGAAAGGAAAGGAAAGGAATGGAAAGGAAAGGAAAGGAAAGGAAAGGAAAGGAAAGGAATGGAAAGGAAAGGAAAGGAAAGGAAAGGAAAGGAAAGGAAAGGAAAGGAAAGGAAAGGAAAGGGGACACAACAAACATGAAGAAATAAAACCAAAAAAGGAAAGGAAAAGTGATGAGAGGAGAAAGGAGTCAGTCTCTTGTACCTCTGTCTCGCCAAATAGCACAATTATTCTGCTGCATTTTAGTTACAATTGTATCCTGGCTTTATATGACTGTTAGACACCATTGCTGTGTTTCCTCTCATTCATTTCAGCCCCTTCTACAGAAAACCATGAGACAGGACAGCAAACAACACTGTGTTGGCTTAAACACACCAGCTGCCATATTAGGACACCATCATCATTAGTCAACACTGGCAGGGCCACCCCACAGGGAAATGCACTTACTGTCATCGTTATACAGCTCTAAGCCATGGTAATGTCACGCAGTCCTCTCTGAAAGTATTGCAAAGGCAAGGCCAAATCGTTTGTTTTTGCTGTACATTGAAGACACTGGGTTTGAGATTAAAAGATGATAGATGCTAGAAGGTGATGCAATGGCACATCAGAATTTCAACTTTCATTTGCCATTAAAGTTGCCCTTTTCAACGTGACTAGATGTAAATATCAGGAAATGAAAGCAGAAATTCCGATCTATCGTTTCATATTCATCTTTTGATCTTTTTGGCTTTGGGGGTAGATTAGAAAATGTTAAAATTAAAAGAAATCAATCAAAAAGTGATAAAGACATCACAAGATTAATCTGGCTCCTAGCCCATGTGGAAGGACAGAGTTCTGAAAACAGCTGCAAGCGGTAAGCTTTGGAGAATAAGGGGGAAAAATCTGTTACAAAATCTGATACCGTGTCCAAACCACAAGAGCCCTTATCAGTCATTCTACACACACTCACTTTTTCACTGTTAAATCTCACACACACACACACATGTATCCCTAAGCAACCAGGTCACCTATACTTAATAAAAAATCTGGTATTTAAATCTAAAGGAGGAAAAGCATACGAAAGGTGGCATGAAGCAATTTTAAGTCTCTGCTGAAACACTATTATAAGGTGAGTCATTGTTTGTCTGGTTAGTAGTAATGAGCTCCTCCCTTAAAGCCAATTGTTAGTATTGATAACATGCATGAGCAAGTAGACTCTGGAGTCCCAGCAGGTTGAGACTGGGCAGGCTATATTGGACTATGTGAAGATTTCAAAAAAAGCACAGGGAGAAAATGGGGTATGAGGAAGGAGAGCAACACATGTGCAATTAAGAACATATATCTTCAGGAATGGAAAGTGTACCAAATGAAAAAGGGAAGGATGGAGCAGATGGAAGACTGTGAGAAACAAAAGGGTTTTCAAATGTGCTTTTATTTAATAGCAGAACAGAAGAGGACCTGCCACTGACTGAATCCCAAATTGCTCATATTGGACATATTATACACTTGCTATTGTGGGGAAGTAATTGTTTTCAACCATATGTGCAGAAAACACACAACCAGAAATGGAAATCTAGGGTTACAGATAATTTTGCAACTCTTTTGGAGTTATTCTCCACATTGGGAATGCAGTGGGAATGAAGCAGTTGCAAGTTCAAGACGCATGGGGGCTCAGGGGGGTTTAATAGTCCACTGGTATGTATAATAAATCTGTCTGAAATGCATCTATTTTTGCCAAACTATGATGGTCAAAATGTAGACCTATGCAACTCATTCAATCAGTTAATATAACCTCTATTTCATAAAATGTTTTGGTCAGCTACATGTTTGCAGTAAGAGCTTCCACATCCACTGAAACTTGAGCTAATTACAGATATTTTCTTAGGCTCAGTGGTTATTAGTTGCTTTCATTCATGTAAGAAAAGAAAAAATAAAAATAGAAGAAGGACTCTATTCTATTATTCCGTGTGTGTGTGTGTGTGTGTGTGTGTGTGTGTGTGTGTGTGTGTGTGATTCCTTGGAGGCCATTTTTAAAAGCACAGCGGGCCTGCCAGTATGCCTGCGGTGAGAGAAACGGGGAGAATATTCACAATAAAAAAGGAAAGAAAAATGTGAAATGGACTACCCGTCTGTTTGCCAAAGGTGCACACAGGGTGTGTGCAGTTCCAGCTATGTGAACGCTGGAAGATGAATTAAGCAGCAGTTCATTTCTGTAGACAAATTAATCAAATGTTTTGCAACTCCAGAGAATTTCTCGTAGCACTGTTTAGAGTCCAAAATCAACTACTACATGCACACACTTACTTCTATCAGCAAAATGTATCTTGCGGAGTGATTTTAAAACTGCTTTCCTCTGATTCATATTATCCTGATTTAATAGTGTGGTAGTTTGTCTGAAAATTGTTATCTCCAAAGGTGTGATATAAAGAAATAGTTTTATGACATGACAAAATAAAACAAAAAACAAACAGAAGTCAAAGAAATGTCAAATTTTAATGAGTTTGTGAGCTCCTGGATAACGCAAGTGGCTTGTGGTTGGAAGATCACAACAGTGCAAGCCAATCTTTGCCATAGCTTTCTCTCTTAGTAGTTAAAAAAAAAGACTGCTTTACAAATCTTGAAGAAGAAATCCTCAGTCTTACAATCTTAGTGTTCGAGAAGGCAAACCAGCTACATTACATTGTAAATTGTACTTTCAAGTTTACTTTGAAGTAAAATATAGGCAGTAATATATTTGTTCATGTTCAGCTAGTGCTTTATCCTGGTTAGGGCTACAGTAGATCCAGAGCTTATCACACAAAATGGACATAATGGACAACACAACGCACCCTTTACACAATCTACTGAACAAACAGAGGACCACATACAATAAGAGGCTTCTGCAGCTCCGTTGTAATAAGGACCACTAAAGGAAATCATTCCTGCCCACTGCAATAACTTTATGTAATGACTCACCCCTGTCCCGATAGAGAGGGTTCACACACCTATTACAAAATTGCCCACTTGCACATTATACATTTTCTACTGACATGATTATTTGCACTATATATATTTTGTATTTTGTATATTTTTTATCCTATGTATTTACATTTGTGTTTTGTTATTATGTGTATTGCTGCTGCAACACAGAAATTTCCCCTTGGGGATGAATAAAGTACTCTATCTATCAATCAATCAATCTATCTATCTATCTATCTATCTATCTATCTATCTATCTATCTATCTATCTATCTAT
>JAOVVH010000024.1:11455542-11467936 GCA_028566435.1 Scorpiodoras heckelii | reverse complement strand
CTACAATGCAGAACATTTTTAAATAATGAAAAACCACTGAATTAAAGGTGTGTCCAAACTTTTGACTGGTACTGTACATTTACTCAAGTACTTTATTTAAGTTTAATTTTATGGTACTAGTAATTTACTTGAGTATTTTCATTTTACACAACTTTAAATTCCACTCCTCCACTTTCTCAGAGGGAAATATTGTACTTTGTCCTCCAGTGCATTTATTTGCCAGCTTTAGTTACTAGTTATTTTGAAGATGAAGATTTTACACAATAGATAATAGAACATGAATTTAAATACAACACATTGTTTAAGATTTAACCAGTGATTTCTAACATTTTTTTTACTAATGACATCTTACAAAAAGCAATGAGTATTTGGGCCACATTTCAGATGTCTATAAGTTGTTAGCAGCTCCACCAAATAATGGTTTCTAGCTCCACTTCCAGCAGCTACAACAGTAACATGCTGCTTACTCACTGATGCTTCAGTATTATTAATCTAATGATGTCATTTATAATAATATACCAGTCAAAGGAACCTAACCAGTACTTTTGATTGTTTCTTCTCTTACAGTGGAGTATTTTTACATGTCTATATTGGTAATTTTACTCAAGTAAAGGACCTCAATACATCTTCCACCACTGTCCTATGGGACAGTTAGACCAGCTAAAGGTTTATGCAGATATGCAGCTTATGGGAATGAGCAAGCAGTCAGATAGAAAGCTTGCAGGACCAAAAAGATCACATTCATAAATATGAACATGAGTAATGGATTTGCAGCATTTAT
This sequence comes from Scorpiodoras heckelii, assembly GCA_028566435.1. Classification (NCBI taxonomy): domain Eukaryota; kingdom Metazoa; phylum Chordata; class Actinopteri; order Siluriformes; family Doradidae; genus Scorpiodoras; species Scorpiodoras heckelii. Next base: position 11,467,155 of record JAOVVH010000024.1, on the reverse strand, counting down.
TTATTCATCCTTAGTAACTGTCTGGTCAAGGTGGCTGTGTTTTAAATTACTAAACAAATTCATTAGAAATTGTTACAGGCATTTAGAAAAAAGTAATAACCACATGAGTGGGATTTATAAAGCATTCCCACATACAGAAAAAAGGGTAGAAGGTTTAAATCTGATGCTGCCTTCAGGAACTCATATTTTTCTATGATCCCCAACATTTCTGTACAAAACCACTTTGTGTGTTGTAATCACCACCACCAAACACATACGTGTGAACTTCTCAGCAGGACCTGAAGGCAGCATTAATGTAGATTCAGATATGAATATTGCACTGAACAGATACAGATAGTTTGTATTAAACCACCAATATCCACAAGCCTAAAACAAACAGTGTTGGTTATAAGCTATAAGTAAATAGCTCATAAATATTTCTGGGAGAACTGGGCATTACAGTCTACATGAAAAAGAGACTTGATTTACTTCAGAATACACTGGCATTTAACATTAGTCAGAACTCTGCTTGAATATGAAGACTCCTTACAGTAAGTCTAGCAGTCTCACCTTTAAATGGTTGTTGACTCCATAGGGGTCTCTGGTTTCAGAATGGCTTATGGACACATTGGAGCTGGAGCAGAACTCTGATGGTGGAGTTGGAGTGGGGTGGATCTTCATCACTTCCTCATCATTGTCATCATCGTTTATGTTGCACTCCACTAAGTACTCATCAGACATCATGGTGACTACAGTGCATCAGATCATACACCAATATTTACAACATTCCATCAAACCAGTTAAAAGTGAAAGGTTCGATTTTCGAAATTAACAGAGCTGTTTCAATAACTACTCGACTAATTGGTCTCCTGTATTATTAGGCTAACTTAGGATGTGTGGATGTGGGCAGACATATTCATCAATTATATAAATATAAATATTAAAAAAAATTATTTTGCTAACTTTTAAAGCACTTCATGGCCTTGCACCTTCATATCTTGCAGAATTACTCCATCCTTACAAATTAAGGTCCACTTAAACAGGAATCCTTGCTGTCCCCGGGTTCAGGTTGTCCACCCTGGGTGGCAGGTCATTTAATGCTCCTGCCCACTCTTTCTCTGGAACTCCCTTCCTTCATCTATTCACTCCTGCTCCTCTCGCTCTACCTTCAAAACCCAACTTAAAACCTATTTTTTTTCTCTCAGTACTTCCGCTCACCATCTACCACCATTCTTGATGAATTTTTGCCTTTCTAATTGCTATTTCTTATTTGTAAAGCAACCTTGGGTTTTTGCAAAAGGTGCAATATAAATGCCACTTAATTATATCTTTTCATTGTATGAAAAATATCAGCATCCTAGGAACTGATGACTGTTATGGATTATACACCATCATATAACACTGATATGTGAACAAATCATTTTTTCCATGCATCTTCTTGTATGCCCCAATATATGAATAGATTAATATAGTACAAAACTATAAAAGAAACAAGATTAAGAATAATGTTAATACTGAAATTTTAGGAAAAAATATACAGATAATTAAAACCTCAGTAATTGATTTTTTAACTAGGCATTTAGACCCATTCAACTAGACCCATACAGACTCATGGCAATAAAATATAAAATTCAGCAATTGAGAAATCACCAAAGTAGAGAAGTATATTATATAAGAAGTGTAGTGGAAAAATTAATATCATTGAGTCCTGACAAAAAAAATGGTACTCAACAATCTTTAACATGTGCTGTAGTTATTCAATGCACCTAATTGGGATAATACCACTGCATGCAACTAGATAAGATTTAGAACAGGCGTGATCAGTAATATATCTGTAGAAATACAGCATGTCTATAAAGTTACCTGCAGGTCATTTTGAATGTTTTGTACTAATAAGTTAAAGCAAGCAGATCTGTGGTATAATCTTAACACAGTCCTCCACTCATTGAAGGTTGCAGACCAGCTGCTTTGGCTGAATGGTGAAATGTCTTCCATGCAGATCTAGTCCCATACATTCACTACTGCTTCTTTACATTCTAACCAGTCATCACAAATCATCAAATCAAGTTACTCTATACACTGACTGATTCATGTACTTACTGGTAACAATGCAATATAACTATTTTCCCCGAGTTTTTGATTTTTAGTATCACATTAGACAGAGAGGGTATATTTAGCATCAGTGAATACTTTCTCACTTACCCACTTCAGATTTAATCCTGGAATGTTCCTGTATTTATGTCTGCTCAAACAGGTTCCACTTTATAATATGGTTTTCAGATAAATGCGTGAAATATAAGCTTATCTTGGTCTGTAATATAGTGTAAATTAAAATGCAGAAGAAGACGTGAGGGATTCCCGTAGTTGTGACCTCACTTTTTTTTTTCTGGACCACTCGCCTGTATCATATAGCAAGAGTGTAAATTAAGTGTGGTGTGTGTGAGCATGTGTCTGTGCCCAGTGAAGAATTACTAGGGGTTTTTTTGGAAAGGAATGACATGGGTCTATAGAGTCAAAGAGATCATATTACTACAGAATATTCAAACAAACACACACACGTTTGTTCTGCTATACTTCTGAGGACCACTGACATAATTATTACTGCAGCTAATTAATGCTAACCCTAACCTCAATAATGAAAACGCAATTTTTGGCTCTTTTATTTACTTTTTAAAAATTTTTTGTTAAAAACTACAACAAAAAAAACACTTTCTCTTGGGGACCAGTAAAATGTCCCCACAAGGTCAAAAATATTACATTTTTCTATCCATGTGGAGACATTTGTTCCACCCACACACTTGATCCACACACACACACACACACACACACACACACACACACACACACACACAAACACACAGTCATTTACTAAAAGTAAACAATACCTATGTTGATTAATACAGATATTTTATAGAGTAAATATAATTTATTGTAAGTTTTGACTTGACAAATGATAGCATAGATACTGAAGCATAAATAAACTAAAATTATAAAAGTGCCTTTGAAGATATATGGCTTCCCCCTTAACTGGTCAGTTACAAGGTGGGTTCGGAAAGTAATGAGAATATTTAAAATATTTTATTTATTGAAAAATACCACAATTTGATCACCTTCAATATATTATCCTTGTGAACACACACAATGCTCCCCACACCTCTGCCATTGTTGGTAGCAGTGGTACGAATTATTTATGGATGAACCGAAGAGAATCAAAAAAAGACAATGAACAGTGACTTGATTTTTTATTTGCTCATGCAAGCTTTCTTTGGGCGAAGTGATGTTGTTGTGTGCCATTCAGCACTTTGTCTTTTTGTCTCAGGATCGCACTCGAACACCCACGATTCGTCTCCTGTGATCACTGTGGCTCTCATTGAACAATCCAACATTTGCTCTGAACTCGCATACATGGTTCCAGTGATGAGTTACTTCAGCATGGTTTCACAAAAACTAACATCTGGGCAATGCAAAGGCTAGAATGCAACTGAAACGGTTCCTACTGTTTATCTGAGTCCCCCTTTTAACTGACCATGAATGACCATCCCCAAGTGTAAGCTCTACGGAGTGCGGGGATTTCATTCTCATTCTCTGTCTCCCAACAGGCCTCATATTACTGCTATTAAACACAGACACAGCTAATCCATTCTTGATCAAATGTATTTTAAAATTTACATAATTTATTGTGATAATATTGAAAGTCATACAACAACAACAAGTCATTACGTAACACATTTGTCATTATGTAACACTTTATGAAACACAATTTCAGAAAGGACATAGGAATGAGTGGCACAAAAAGAAGAAAGATGCAACAGTTATTGACTAAAAGGCATGTAAGCTTGTAAGGCTGAATATTACCAAAAAGCACATATAAAACCAAAGCAAATTTCCTTGTTCCTCTTTCTTAATTCACATATGTATAATCTCTGGAACCATTAAGTCCATTAAAATTTGCTGAGTATTTGAGGTTTTGAAGGTTCTTTAGGCTAATAACTAACTAATCGTTGATTCCAGATGCACTCACATCCATCTTTAGGACTGATACTCAAACTAGACATAGTGAATAGTGGTATACAATATGACCACTGCATAAATTAAAAGAAGGAGTGAGAATGATGTGAACTAAGCATAAAATTTTTTTAAATGGTTCCTTAAACATTTCTTGCATTAAATTTCATGAAATTTGCTATGCATCTAAATAATGGGGTACTGATGCAGGGTGTGAAATTTCATGAAGTTTGAGCCTTTACATCACAAAACACTGGTGAGTGAAGTATGGAGAGGAATTCATGCCAAATTGAAAAAAGCAATCACCACAGTGCTAAAATGTGAAATGCAATTCCTCATGTATTGTTTTTCAGTAAAGAGGTCAAGCGGTGTGAAAAACAATGTAGTAGTGGCTTTGCTTTTCATTTTGGCACATATTCTGCATGTCACTATGGAGATACATTGTGTGCATTGCATTTCACATTTTCACATTATGATGATTACTCAAAATGCTTTTCATTTTGGCACAAATTCCTCGCCATAGTGAAGTGCTAGATTTTTGCTTTGAACATTATTCACTAGGTGGCACTACTCTACAAATGAAGAGCAATAAGCTGGGGTAATGTGCTTCCTAGAGGCCAACTTGCTATAAAATGTTCCTAATGGTTTTCAAGCTATTGCCAAAAAGGGCTTTGAGCCCACCCCACTTCAGGGGGCGCTAATACAAATCGAAACACACATCTAGGGACACAAACCTTATATTCCCTATCAGACATGTGGGGCTACAAGTATACCAAGTGTCATCTGGATTGGTAAAGTCTAAATATATGATATCCTCAACCAAAAATGTATTTAAAAAAAAAATTTAAAAAAAGAGGAAAAGATGAAAAAAAATGCCCTTCAACAAAAACTATATGACTGTGAGCTCTAGCTGCAGCAGTCATAATAAACAAGCTTTCTGTAAGTACTGCACTTAACTACCTTGTGACAGGATTGTTGTACTTTCTCAGTTCATGTTTGTATCATCCTTAAAAACGGTACAAACCAATTTCGCTCAATTTTACATTCTTTAGCTAGAAAAGCTGACAGACGTCAAGCAGGCCCAGTCAGACTATCCTGTGTTTTATGGGCTATATGCAGCCTTACAGACTAAGCTGCCTTTTAGTCAATATACCTCTCCCCCTTCTGATTAGAGCAGAGTAGGGGGAACACATGAGATGTGTACACTAGGGTTTGCATCAGCTCGTTCACAGTTTGGTCAGTCCTGCTAAATCTACTCTTTCTCTTTCTATATCTCTGTCCTTCATCTCACTGATCCTGAGCTAGCAAATGTATTGTAGACATCTGTCTTCCCAGTTATCCAGCAGACCGTTTGTGATTGACAAAGATAAGTTGAGGTGAAGTGTAGCAACATACTGTAGTTGCACTTATTTTGGTTATCACACCATTCCTATATGAGATGTCTTTGCATGTGTCTCCACATGTATTACTTATTGCACTTCTTGTACAATGATCTTTGACTTGAAGATTTCACATTACACATATGATTGCATAAAGAGTATTGGGGGGAAAAATCAGTCTAACGTGTTGTGCATCCAATGTTTGCTTTGTTGTAAACATTTTTTTTCTCCTGTGACTATTTTATAGAGCCTAGTCCTAGATTAAATTGCATATTCCATCATTTTCAGTGGATAGTTCTGTATTCATAACAGTGGCCATATTGGTTTAATAAATGGAGTCTTATAGTTGATAATATGACTGTTCAGTTCTTTTAAGGGTAAGGGATTTGTCTAGGTTTAATGCATCCCCTTCTTTTTTGGAAAGAGTTTTTAAAAAGTTTAGTATGGTCAGGTCAACAAATATAAACATCTAACAAAATGAAAATAAAATAACCAATTCTTTAAGCAAAGAACTTGGAAATAAAAATAAACATATAAACCATAATTACTATAAAAATCTTAATTTTCAAAAAATAGTTGTTTATTCCGGTTGCAGCCAGAATGGGAATTTATGTTTATAGTCGTGTTCCCGATCTGAGTAATACAGAACACATTCATTGCATTAATGCAATGAAGCAGAGGATTTTCGAGTTTGTAGGGACAAACCAAGTTGCGATGATAGTGAAAGACACACTACAAGAAAATGCTGCCATACAGAACTGCTTTTAACATGCCCTCATTAAATTTCACATTATTTTCCCTTAAGGGAATGAACAGCACTCAGGTGTAGGCTATGAAATGACATCTTTGAGACTTGAGGGATTTAGGAAACACAACTGTAGAATTGTATGAGAAATTGACCAGAAGACAGAGAAATATTCGAAAAATAGCATTTGGTAACTTCAAACTGGGTGCTACATAGCCACATAGCAAGCAAGAGCATTATGGTTGAAAAAAACTGAGTACCACACATGAGGAACTGTTGCAAGGCCATGTTAAAAACAGTACGTGAACGCAAGGAAAGAATTAAGTTTCTCCACTACACATCACTAATGAATGATCTTTGTAATAGGGCAATAACAAATAACAGGAAAAAAGATTCTACATTACTGTACCATTAAGTTTATGTTAAGCTCAAACAAAACCAGTAACATGACCAGTGAATAGTTTCAGTACCATTATGAACGACAGGCCGATTCACTGGCGCTACATGAACCAAAGTCACTTTTCATAAACAAATTTTTTTCAGAATTGAGGTCTCACAAACATCATATTATACTTTAGAAAAAATATATTAATCTCTGCTGTATGTTGGTTCTTGCCTTTGCCTTCCATTCATGTATTTTCTGCTCTCTTTCTTTTATCCCTCCTCCATCAGTCCTGCTGGTCGGAGGGTTTGAAGAGGCCTCGGCTGCGCAAGCTGAACCCTGCCGCCTTCTTTATGGACAGCCGAGAAGGTGCACTGGACACTGAGGAGGAGGACGAGGAAGAGGAAGAGGAGGAGGAGGAGGACATAGCTGGTGAAACATTAATGTCTTGAGGAGGTTGCCGAGCAAGGAGCTCTTTGAATACGGAGTTCATCTGCCTGGTGACCTCCTAAGGGGGTGACCGAGAGAAAGACAGACAGAGTTCATGCTGTGTACAACATATTCCTCAATTCATAAATCACAGATGCAGTGCAACACATAATCTAGCCAAATACTGGTCACACAGTCATTCAAAGACCAAGATCAATCGATTGAACGAGGGGAATCAGAGTTACTTTGAGATGAAAACCAGCAGCTCTTTGCAGATAATATTAAGGAGACTTGGTCTATACACTAAAATAAGGTAAGCTGGAAAATGTGGTAAGTTTGACCTTATCAACTGACTGCACTTGCACTGTCTGTCTCTCTGCTGTTACTCCAATGGGCCTGACGCTGTCCAAGGTATGTCTCCGTTCCTGTAGACTGAAAAGAAAAAAAAAACATTTATTGGCTCAATCATTTGTCACTTAATTCCATATGAATATGTGTACTTAGTAATCATTGCTCTGATTTTGTGGTATAATCTGCCGAGTGTATTTTGTGGTATAACAGTTTGACTGAATAAACTATTCAAATTTCACATACGTGCACACTGCAAATTAGAGAGATACAGCCTGGATATAATTTTGGAATTATAACAATTATAATCCGGCCACCCTGATTTCTTCATAATCAGCTTCTCAGCTGATTCTCTAAATCAATCCTAAATGTATTCCTTTGATGTAAGGACCAGACTCCAGAGTAAACATTAAATATTAATTTAATTCAAAATAACCAGAATTAATCCAAAGAGGACAGAAACGGGAGATGGCAGTTTAATCAGTATAAAGAGGTCAATGAAAAACTGTATTTACCCTGGTATAGCGTATGCAGAGTTTGGTACATGAAACTGACATACTGTGAACCTCAAACACTGGTGTCTCCTCATTCAAATGCAAATCCCATATATGCAAAAAAGGTCATTAAAGCTGTGGGTTTCAAAAAAAACCCTAGACTGTTATGTAACATTCCTGTCTCGGATATTTATGACCTCAGATTTACATAGACCAGCTCACATTCGAGCAAAGGCATATTACCTTGGAGTTGTACAGCTGAAATTTCAACAGCTCTGCAGGTATTGTGAAGAACAAAATAATTGCAACAGAGCAATAACAATGACAAATGACAGACTATGAGCAGAAATGTGCCATTCCAGGCTGTGAATTAGATGTCAGTACTTTTTGGGACAGTTTGTGGTTTCCAGGAGTGTACGCTGCCTTTCAGGGATTGTCCATCTCATTAGCTATCTGTTCTGTTCTGTTCTGGAATATTGCACTACTTATTTTTTCCATGGACTATATCAAAAGACAAGGACTGCTACCACTGGATTGTTCGTCTTAAATAAAATGTTGGATTAGTCAACCTGGTTTGTTTGGATTCATTTCCTCTCCTGTGAGTGTCGTTAGTATCACAACCAAAACTGTAAGTAGTTATGGGCATGCTGTGTGAATTTATCCACCTTTTTGACAGTTTTTTCAGCCAGGTCATTTTAAACTAAAAGACTCATAATTAGGTAGATACATTTTTTTACTTTTTGTTGGTGCCGAGTTCTGAAAGAAGTAGCTAATATCAAGATCTGTTACAATCATGTTCATCTAAGAACTGAAGTATGACTTCTTTGCATTACAGACTATATCACATCAGCTCCCGCTTACAAATGATGTAGGCTATGTGAGCCATTGCTTTGCTTGCACTGTGAATAATGGACCAGCCAATCAGAACAGAGCTCATCAACATATTACTGGGCAAAAAATTATACACCTCAAAAAGGGAAAAACTCGTTTCATTCTGAGACCAAATTATAGAGCTGTAAATGGGCCTGTAAAACCACAATTGGCCATTTTTCACCCTGACCAAAGTCGCATTTCCTTCTATGTCAACATCAGAGAACAGTTTAAAATACTGAATACATGCATTCTATGGCACCTTTAACCAGGAAGATGGCATGTGCCCCTAAAATAAGCACTTTTAAAAGAAGAAGCCTTTATTTGTCATATATGCATTATAACACTATGCATATGTCAGCTTCTTAGGAAGATGGGGTCAGAGTGCAGGTTCAGCCATGATAAGTTTGTCCCGGAGCAGATAGGGTTATCAGTGTATGCTCAAGGACCTAACAGTGGCAGACTGGTGGTGCAGGGTCTTGAACCCCCAACCTTCTTATCAGTAGCCCAGAGCCTTTAAGTTTTTAATCAAGGCCTTTAAAAGCCTTAACTTTTCAGACTATTTAATCTTATAATGTGATGATCATATTCTGTGGTGTAACAGGGAGAGAGGGTATTTTGCAATGTTCTTTTCTCCTACCCTGTCAGTTGCCGGGCCATGCCAGGCGACTGCGACGGGAAGAACATTCGTCCCTCTGCTACCTGAATGGGGAATTTGCGTATTGGGCTGATATTTCCACTGCCCACTCCTTCTCCTACCACAACACCACCTCCACTAGAGGTCCGCTGCCTTCCTGGCAGAGATGCACTATCACTGTTCACCCGCATGCTGGGAGTGAGGTACACAAAGATATCAGCGGTTATATCTCAAATCTTTAAATCAAAAAGCTTAGTATATCTGTAATATATCCTCTGCTAATGACACACCGGGTGCTGTGCTCAGCCTGCTGCTCATCAGCTAGGTTTCCCGTGCTGCCGCCTCGACTCTCCTCCTTCTTCCCTCGCTCCTGCTTTCGCTCCGCCCTGGGTTAAAGGAGCATAGAGTAAATGATTCTAGTTCACGATGTGACAAAATTAATGGGAAATGAGTATGAGTGGAAAATGGGATAATTGTATATTATTTCAATATTACCAGAATGTTAAATAAAAGCATGTGTAACTGCATAAAATATGCATTAAATTACATTTATGTTAAATTGTACTTAGTCTCACAGGTTCAGTCTTCATGTCTAATGATAATACATATCTGGAGACTAGTGAGCGAGTTTGGCTTAAAGATAGGTGGGAACCTAGTAGGCAAAAAAGCAATGTTATGAATAGATACAGGCCACCTCTTGAAATATGAAAGTGACAGGGCGTAAGGCTCAGGATGGTGACTGTATTACCTCAGTCCTCAATACAAAGAGGCATTTTCAATAAAGATATTAAGTAGAAAATGCTAATTCTTACACTGGGACATATGGAAATATACGATGTCTGTCCAGAAAGTAATGAAAATGAAATTCCTGTGCTCCATAGGGCTTATTCATGGTGGTTCAAGGTCAGTTAGAGTGGGATCTCAGATAAATGGTAGGCCCCGTTTCAGTTGCATTCTAGCCTTCGTATTGCTGAGACGTTTGTTTTTGTGAAACCCTCCTAAAGTGCTTCGTCACTGAAACAATGCAAGTGAGTTTGGACCAATGGTATGAAATCAAATTCTGCATGAAATCAGTAAAAGTGCATCAGAAACTCTTGAAATGTTGAAGAAACTTTATGGACAAGTTACCCTATTGTCACTCGATTGTTTAACAAGACAGCCCAATTTCCTGAACAGAGTGATTACAGGAGATGAATCATGGGTGTTCGAGTACGATCCTGAGACAAAAAGGCAAAATTCTGAATGGCACATCACCTCACCTAAAAAATCTTTTTTTGATTGTCAAGGGATCATCCATAAAGAATTCATACCAGAAGGCCAAATGTTAAATATTACATTTTACCTCAAAGTTTTGGAACATTTGAGGAAGAGTTTTGCATGTATGCCATCAGATCACACTTCCGAGTCACATTTCACCGGCTGTGAGAGAATATTTGGTTGAAAAAACATTCCAAACCTTCAACATCCACACTAAAGCCCTGACTTGGTTCTTTGTCATTTCTTCTTGTTCCTCAAGATTAAGACACATCCCCATTCTCATTACATTCCGGACAGACCTTGTATTTGTTCCAATGGTTATGTTTGAGAAACAAGTGACCAGCGTAAACAGAGCAAGCTGATTCTGTTTTCTTTTCATCTTATTGACGACCACACGTTATTCACATAGTTTTTTTCTCAGATTTTAACATCCATTTCAAATTCATGAACATCAACTTAAAACTTCATCATGTTGATCTGTGTCAGATTAATGGGTCTCTTCCTCTGAAGCAGAGAGGTGCCTGGCCTGGCATGACTGAAAATAACTGCCTAGGGGCATTTCCAAAATGGCTGCCAAGTGGACATACTGCGTAACCCTGCGCTCACTCCGGCAGAGACTCTGTCACTATATGTCTCTGTCGCCTAGCTGTCGCCTGCAGCCAGCTTGCGAACGCTGCTAATGTAGTTCTGAGGAAGTGGGCTACAAACGTATCAAACAGAGATGAATCAATTTTGTAAAAAGAAAAAGTATGTACTCATAAATATTATAAATATGTTATATATATTTATATGTTATATTTAAATCGTCTTTGCTATATTCATTGTGGTGAATCCACAAATCAGGTGCAATCCCGCAGAAAATGTGTTGTGGAGGGAATTTATTTTCATATAAATAGTATTAAATCGCTTCAAACACTACCATTTCTCTAATTTGTTAATTCACTTGAACCTTTATTTAAGTGATAAAAGGACAAAGAAAAGATTTTCACTGTTTTCAGTGATGAACTTCATTCTCTCTCACTCATTATCTTAACCGCTTATTCCTGTTTTCAGGGTCACGGGAGAGCCGGTGCCTAGCCGGCGGCATA
>JAOVVH010000024.1:11342326-11354088 GCA_028566435.1 Scorpiodoras heckelii | reverse complement strand
GTTTCATTTAGGGTAATGGTTCCTTACATGCCTTGCACTTACCCACTAATAATGGTGCCGGTGTGAGTTAGTCTTATGTTTACATTTATGGCATTTGGCAGACACCCTTATCCAGAGTGACTTATATTTGTTTCATTTATACAACTGAGCAGGTGAGGGTTAAGGGCCTTGCTCAAGGTCCCAACAGTGGTGGCTTGGTGGTGATGGGATTTGAACTCATGACCTTTCATTCTGTTTAGTCTTCCCTAAAGAGCAATGCAGCAGCGCTTTAATCCTTTAGTCGGTCCAACTCTCTCAGCTCCTCGTCTGTTCTCTCTGCTTAAGGTAGCAAGCTTCAGATTCTATGCCAATACCGTCAGCAAGCCATTGTGCTCATCATCTTGTAGACCGCTAACTAGCCAAACCGAGTCTCTGCTGTAACTCAGCACAACTGCATCATACAGCTGCATTGCATTCTGTAACTTTGAGAACAATGTTTACTGTCTCCTCACGTTTCTGTTGGATTTCCTGTTAATATGACATTGAAATGGTTTTGTTTTTAGGAGCCAAAAGGAAAACCTTTTAAATTGTGCCATTTCTGCTATTAAACTCTGTTTTCTTAATTGTGCTTGTGATGTCTCCTTATAACCGAGTACAGCACACAAACTGTAAGCATCTCATGAGATTAAAATGTAGTACCCACCAACAAAACACATTATAAATATTTCAAAATAAACATAGTTTGCTTTGAGGGTTGACTTTTGTCTTTTAAGGTTTTTTTTTAAATATGGATGGCAGTGGTGAGTAAAGTACCTTTAATACAATCAGGATCTATCACTCAGCTCAGTGAGCAGTCTTTCAGAGCTCATTCCCTGATAAGTTAAAGAGGAGACACAATTATCAAAAGCTACCTGGCAGTAAAAGAGTCAAGAGAAGGGGGGGGGAATCTCTGTTTAACATTTTACATGCCTCTCTATACACTGTACATGTAAAATCCCAGCTCTTAAAATAGACTCTTAAAAGTGAACAAAATAAAACCAAAATAATTCAAGTAAAAATTATTAGTCTGATTAAAAATTTACTTTCCTTTGGTCTTGTCCCTTACTCTCAGTGTACCAAGATGACTAGTGAGTTCTTTCTCATTGCGCAATTTGACACAAAGCTATTGATATGTCAGTATCAGTGTGCCCCGATAGACGTATTTGAGAAAGCAATCTTCACAGCCTTGCCTTGGTCTTTGGATGAAGGTCTGGAGTTGGACACAAAAATTACAACGCAGAAGAGAAAAGCCTGCGAGAAATTGCAACTAATGCAGTAAATGCTGCCAGACAGAGATGACTGGGTCCCAAAATCCTGTGTCTAAATGAGGAAGTCTGAGAAACATACAGTGAAATAACAGAACGAGTTTGACCACAATGAGGTAAATAATGAAGTCTCTGCTTGATCCCAAACACTCTACAGCTATGCTATGCTATTGTAAAAAAAAAACAAAAAACCAACAACCCCCCCAAAAAACAATGAAGTTTCTGTGTGGTTTGGGCACCCAGAATTTTAGCTATTTTTAAATTATATGTTGCATGTATATTCTCACAGGAAACGGAGCTCTGCAGAGATTGTTAATGTGGCATGTACAATCAAAATATATTTTCCATTTAAGTGACGTTTCATGCGTTTATAAAAGATTTACAGTGTGTCATTTGCAATGACACTGCAACAGCTTGAAATGGCAGTGAGTAGGACTGAGTGGCTAACAGACAGAGGAGGAAGATGGAGAAGTAGACCAGTCAATCCAGACCAAAAGCCAAACAAGCACAAAGGCCACCATCACATGCTCTCATACATTTCAATGACATGTAAATGGAATGGAGGTAAACGTGACTGCAAACTGGTAAAGCATGGCACCGCACATAACACAAATAAACATCCACCCAATTGTAGACCGTTCGTCTCATTAAGATAGTGAGTAGCACAGTGATAGCTGTGATTCTCTAAACAGGAAATCGTAAAACGTGCAAGAGAGAAGAGGGAAGTATAATTAGTGTGCATTTATCTACTGCTAAGATGTCTAAAATGCATCCCTGTTGGGGTGCATTATTATGGTGGATGGCCCAGAGGATAAGGCTGTAAAATGCATTCATAACAACTACATGTGCATGGGTTTTATGCTGATTATCCAAACTGATTATCTGTCATCTGTCATCTCTTGTTCACATACACATGTTCATACAAACAGGGTCCCATCAAAATCCCAAAATCTTAAGCTCTGAGCACAGTTTTTCTTTTGTGTGTTTTGCTAATTCCATTCTATATTTTGGCTATATTCTGAAGAGATATCAGGAGAAATCAGGTCTGATGTGTTATCATTGCTATCTGACACACCTTGGAGGTGAACATGAGAAGCAACTCAGGAAATCTGATCTACATAATAATGGTGCATCCATACAAAAGGCAGTAAATTTCAAATATGAAACCTAAGGCCTCAACCGTCTGGTCTTATCTATGTAACCATGATCATTATTGTTCATTTAGAAGAGCCATGTTTCCCCTGCTCTCCTGGGCTGGGCTGTTTCAATAGCTTGATATCTGAGTAGGGGTGCAGCAACTGGTGTGGGCTTGGATCAACAGGAAGAAGCTTGCTTATGTCCTGAAACAGCCCTGGTTTTATCTCTCCTCTTCTGCCTTTCATCTTATCTTTGCTACTACCGTCCTCCTTTCCGCCACTATCTCAGTGTAGAAGAGCCAGCATGCTACCGTTCCCTCTCTCTTTCTCCCTCTTGCTTTCTCTCTTTCTCTCTATCTCTTTTTTATCTTAACTCATAACCGTATTTCTTTTCCCCATATTTATCTTTACTGATATTCAAAAGACCATGAAGCAAAACAGTTAAAACACAGCACAATGCAAAATCATGTTACATAAGTAATTCATCTACAAGTAAAAATAGACCCACTGTTTTTTTTAATCTTTAGATCAAGTAATCATTGTCCTCTGTCTAGTGAAAGTGTTTTTAAAAGCTATTTCATTTGAGATAAAAGGCTGGCCAATGATAAGTCTTTACACAAATTCGATTTGACAACATCATTAAAATATAGTTGTCTTTTTATGTGGTCTGTTCATCAAAATTAGAAAACAGTGACCGCAAATTAAGTTCAATTTTAAGATCAAGCCTATGTTTCCTTAGAAATAGGAAACCAAACCTAAAGGACACACCAAAGTTTGAATGAAACTGCTTTATCAGACCACAGCCTTATTAATATCTGTATATTAAGCTTCTTGCATTCTTTAGTCTCTTCCAGTTTCTATATTCAGTACAACTGTATCAATTATCATGAGATAACTGTAAGTCACTCTGGATAAGGGTGTCTGCCAAATGCCATAAATGTAAATGTAATGTAATGTAATGTATAATTATTGAAAGTCCCAAGTGATATCCAATACTATGAACACAAGAAGTTATTGTATCCCTCTTCTAGTTTGACCCCTTTTTAATTTTCTATTTGTGCCATTTCCAGTCCTCAATCTTCTTTTCTGTGTGTGTTAGGTTAGTTTGTGTCTCTCCTGACCCCCTCACTGTGACCTGGGTGTCTATGTCGTTTTTCACTCTGACACTTTAATCAGAAGTTTTAACCGAAGACCATCTGAAGCTCTGCTCTGTCTCTCTCCTGACTACATAAATCAGCTTTCATTTTTCTGTCTCTGGATAATATTCCTGTTGTATCTGTACTCAAAGAAAAGCACTGCCTTTTTTCTCTGATGTGTAATCGTATCTGTAGTGTACAACCAGTTTCATAGGACAGTCGTGATTAGACGGGGTGCTTACATTAAGGCTCTTTAGTACTCATTAGGAATGCATTGCAACAGCTTGGATAATTCAAGTACCGTAATTCAACTTCTCAGCACAAGTTCTTTGACACTTGATTCTAAGTTCTTTGACACTTTTTTTTTGTTTCAATGTTTTTTCATTGGGAAAGAACCTTGGTTTCTTGTTTGGTTCTTGGTGGATCCATAAAGCATGAGTAAAAGGGGACAACAAGGGCAGATTGATCTCTCCCATGACAGAGTGAGAGTTGTAAATCTGCAGCTGAGAGGGCAAAGCTAACAGCTATGCAGTGTGTTTTACAGTGAGCTTCACCCAACAGCAGGCCACCTGCTGCCACCCCCCTCTTCCTTCCTAAAGAACAAGCCTGCCTTTCACTGCTGCATTAGAGACTTTAAATTAAACAGACTGGTTAAGGGTTTTAGAGTGCGTACAGGTCCTCCTCTGATACTACTGTTTATTACAGGGGCTATAGCAAGAGGTAAGGACTGTCAGAATAAACACACTGACAATGGAACTGTAGTGCCTAATGAAATGTAAAAGACATTTTCTCTGGCTAACACTGGATACAATGAATATGCGAAAAGATAAGGCTTGGCCCTCCAGAGACAGCGTGTCACATGAAGGGCAACTATGCATGTATGTAAACAATACAACAGTGGCTTGCTGGTCCCTTGTTAATGACAACTTTCTTAGTGATTAGATAAGACCCGGCAGCCTTGATGCAATTACCAGCACAAAAGACCCAATAAAAGTAAGTGAGTGCTGCCCAAAACAAATGGCTATAAATCCACTAGAAACAAAACACAGTGCCTTATGTCTCAATTTAAGGCCTGGTGCCACAGTGACACTTGCCCTGCTACCGTTATATTTAACTTTGCTCCTATATATTTAGATATTAAGGGTGATTGAGTGTGACATTCCAGTTGGTATCTCTATGGCAATAGGTCTTCTGCCCCTTAAATGTGCTATAATGACTGAGGGGCAGCAGGGTCTCCGTGGCAACCACAGAGAACCTCATCTGTTCTGCAAGGCACATGGACTACATAAGTCTGAACACAAATGTAATAGATCTTAGCTGACATTCATGACCTTATGTCACTGTGTGTGTGTCTGTCGTTTGGGGGGAGTTGGGGGAGCTGCTTCGTGACCCCGGTGAGGTTAATCACCATTTTGTATGCACAATTTTCAACGTAATTTAAGTTTTAATTGAACAAAGCCATTAAAAGCTAATTTCACATTCACAGTGATCTGACTGGGTCTGTCTGACTGGGTCAAATAGTCACTGGGTGAAATATTGTCAACTCCATAATTATGTATACCTTTTAGTAGTATGGGCAACAATTTATTCCTTCATCTTCAGTAACCAGATCTGGAGCCTATCCCAGGAACAATCAGACTGAGGTGGGAATACAGCCTGAATGGGACACCAGTTAATCGCAGAGCTCCATGCATGCACACACAGGCACTCATTTACACACAGGGGCAACTTAAATTAGACATTAGATCAGTGTGCATGTTTTGGGAGGTGGGCGGAAACTGGAACATGCGAAACTCCACACAAGCAATAACAGGATCTCAAGATTGAACCCAAGGACCCTGGAGTTGAGGCAATGAGGCAATGCTACCTGCTGCTTCATTGTGCTATCCATGGACAAAAATTATTATATGTAACAATAATTGCACACAACAATTCAATTTCATGACCAGCATGAGACCGCAGACTGAAGATAAACCATGGATGCATCGGTGCTTTGGAGCTGGTGTGCAGTTAATAGCTGAAGGTTGAAAGAACACAAAAAACATATTTGGCAGCTCGAGATGTGAACCCTGTTGAAATCCAAAGATTGGAACTGCACAGGCCTGTTTTAATCTACAAACCTAAAAATAAGAAATTGTTTGCAATGTTGTGCACAAGTGTAGTCGTCCAAAATCTGTCTAAAATATCTCCAATATTATTAGATATTACAGGAAAAGGCTCACTCCGGGCATTCCTCCCACAGTCCAAAGACATGCATATTTGGATAATTGGTGTCTCTGAAGTGCACCTAGTGTGTGTGTATGATTGTGTGTGTGCCCTACGATGGATTGGCACCCTGTCTAGGGTTGATCCTGCCTTGCGCCCTATGCAGCCGGCTAGGCACTGGCTCTCCCGTGATCAGATAATGAATGAATGAATGAATGAATGAAAGGAAAAGGCTCATATTCTATATTCATATTCTATGCAAGAGAGTCTTCACGAAATATCATGAGATAGGGTTCTAATAGATATTGCACTACTTATGAGAACAGTTTTATGTTTAAAAACTATTGTGTGAGCAGGTTTAAGCTTATTGTATCATTAATTGCATACATTAATGCCCCACCGGCAACTTGCTTTTGTTTAGGAACTAGTGAAATAAGTTGTTGGATTTGTTTCTACTATCAGACATCCTGAATTGACTGGAGCTGAGTGATACCCACCTGGCACGTAAGTAAAAATGGCATGAACCCTCACTCATAAGACAACATTTGATGCAGTCAGAGGTCAGCTGCCTGAATGAAAAGGCTTGTTGAAATGATGTGTTTGTCAACTATAGTGTGTCTGTGGATGAGTTTACATATCATATTTGAGACACCCAGCTGTCTGCTGGCTCTGAGGCTGGGGGCAGGTTGTGCACAGAACAGTGAGAGAAAGGGCTCAAGTCAGAAATAGCAGCTGTTATTTGGGAAAGATCAACAATATAATCATTGTATTATAATCATTGTAACATTGCAATCATTGTATAATCAATAGTCATTGTAACTACTAAAAGATGCCCCACTGTATTTACATGTAAACCTTAATATACTTATGAAAAAAACAATCCATCCCAAAGATTTTATCCCATGGAAAAATATTTTTTCATACATAATTTTGCATGCCAAATCCAAATATATCTTCATTTTGTTTTCATTTGGAAATGCAGTGCCGAGGAAAGTGGAGCCCCTCCAGGTTAGCAAACTATTGCTGGAAACTAAAGAGGGATGTTCCCGAGGCCATACATAGGTGGAAAACATACACTTGTACATTTTAAAAGTATGTTTGTACCTACTGTATTGTAATAACATTATTTATGAATGCATCTGTCATTTAAAAACCATGCCTGATAGAAAAAAAATCTATAAACAGATTCAAATTCAGCATAAAAAGTACTATAAGATCCACATATCTGTAGTTTGTGGGGAAACAAAGATTAAAGTTTTGTTTCCTTGGGTGTTATTACTTTTGTTTGGGAAATTAGTTAACACTTATTATTACAGTTTAAGATCCACATTATCCACATTTCTGTACATATATTTATAATTTCTTAAATTTTAGATGGCAAAGCATATTAATGGCACTATATTATTGCTCAAAACCAGAACTGTGGGTCATTTTTGGGTGCTTTCATTCACAGTGACATCCAGCAGGATTTCCTAGACAGCATCATAAAATTTTGATCTGTTGTTCAGTCATAGATAATGTGCAACTGTTAGAGAATACTCCTGGCTCATTTATGACTATATATAACTTATTTCACTGTCCTAGATCCATACTGAGTGATGACGGCAAAGGAAAGATGATATGTTATTCTAATGAAATATTCAAAACTTACCAGGAAGGCCTCATTCCAGCAGACATTCAATATTTTATAAAGCTTTTTTATAGTACAAGCGAATTATGACACGCCTCTCCTTCTGCACAAAACATCCTCTCAGCTGTTGAAGGCACTATTATTTGTACAAACCCCATTTCCAGAAAAGTTGGGACACTTTCTAAAAATGCAGTAAAAACTGAAATCTGTAATTTGTTAATTCACTTTATTTCTGTTAAATAACCATTATTTAACAGACAAAAGGACAAAGAAAATATTTTCAGTGTTTTCAGTAACAAACATAATTCTATTTGTTAAATATAAACAAATTTAGAAATTATCTGCAATACACTCAAACAGTTGGGACAGAGGCAAAGTAAGACTGGAAAGGTTACACAAGTAACACTGAAAGGTTCCTCAATTAGCAGTTTAACTGGTAAAACATGTGAGGTCATCAAGATTGAGTGTAAAAGAGCATCCACCAAAGGCTTAGACTTTGTAAGCACAAGTATGGGTCGTGATTCAACACTTTGTGCAAAATATCATGATAGAATTGTCAGTCAGTTCAAATACAATGTTTCTCGAGGCAAAATTGCTTCAGGACAAATTTAGGTCTTAATATCATGAAAAGTTTCAGGGAGTCAGGGGAAATCTTGATGTGTAAAGGCCAAGGGCAGAAACCGCAGCTGAATGTGTGTGACCATCAAGCCCTCAGGTGGTATTGTTTGATAAACTGTCATGCTACCGTGATGGACATAGCCACATGGTCTCAGAGACCGCTGCTGCATCAAGAAATGCAACCTGAAACTGTATTATGCAAACAGTAAACCATATATTAATTTTGCACAGAAACATCAGGGAGTTCTCTGGGCCCAAAGGCATCTGAGATGGACTGAAAGACAGCAGAAACATGTTCTGTGGTCAAACAAGTCCACGTATCAGCTTGTTTTTTAGAAAAAACACACGTTGGATTTTATGTGCCAAAGATGAAAAAGACCATCCAGATTGTTACCAATAAAAAGTTCAAAAACCAGCATCTGTGATGACATGAGGGCACATCAGTGCCCATGGCATGG
Organism: Scorpiodoras heckelii; assembly: GCA_028566435.1. NCBI lineage: Eukaryota > Metazoa > Chordata > Actinopteri > Siluriformes > Doradidae > Scorpiodoras > Scorpiodoras heckelii. The sequence goes on along the minus strand of JAOVVH010000024.1, from coordinate 11,345,622 downwards.
CTTATCTGCATATATGTGAATGTACCATTGATGTGGAGGTTTATATTGGTATTTTAGAGAGACACATGCTACCATTAAAGCAACACCTATCCCCAGGAAGTCCATATCTATTTTAGCAAAACCTCATTCTGCATGAGTTACAACAGCATGGCTTTTAGACTTAGAGTGTGTGCCTGACTGGGCTGCCTGCAGTCCAGGTCTGTCTCCTATTGAAAATGTATGGCACGTCATGAATAGGAGAATCAGACAACAGTGACCATGGACTGTTGAGCAGCTCAAGTCTTGAATAGAGCAAGAATGTGCAAAAATTCCACCTGCAAAAATGCAACAATTAGTATCTTCAGTTCCCAAATTATTAAAAAAGTATTATTAAAAAAAGTTACTTTGACCCAGTAGTAAACATGCCTCTGTCCCAACTTTTTTGAGTGTTTTGCAGGCATCAATTTTTCTACATTTGTTTATATTTAACAAATAGAATTAAGTTTGTTATTGAAAACACTGAAAATCTTTTCTTCGTCCTTTTGTCTGTCAAATAATGGTTATTTAACAGAAATAAAGTGAATTAACAAATTACAGATTTCAGTTTTTACTGCATTTTTAGAAAGTGTCCCAACTTTTCTGGAAATGGGGTTTGTACAAATAATAGTGCCTTTAACAGTTGAGAGGATGTTTTGTGCAGAAGGAGATTTTGTCAATTTTGTCTGTTAAATAAAGCTTCAATTGAATAGGAGAATCTTTTTTGTTAATGTGGGATTTTATGTTAATGTGGGATTTTTTGTTAATGTGGGATTTTTTGTTAATGTGGGATTGCCAGGACAGTTTTGTTTCTGCTCTAAATGCAATCTTTGCTCCAAAATATCACTGTCTGGACAGCACAGCCACACAGGCATGTGGGATATACATAGCTGCAGCCAGACACACAGGCCCAATCAGGCCCATGCAACACAGGAATCTGATAGGAATCTTATTCTTACCCATTTCTTGCATAACATATAATGATACAAAAATGTTTTAAACACATAAACGTATTTTATATGCTTTTATTGAGCTCAAGAAAGGGGCCAGAACATTATAAATGCTCCGTAACATTTTCTTATATACTTTTCTTCCACTAAGCTGACTTTAAACTTTCAACATAAAGTATAATATTACCATCATTGCACCAGCATTGTGAGAACCTTATATGCTTTTTTCGTTTGTTTGTTTTTCTTCTCAATGTTCGTCGGCTGCCAATTTCCACCCACAAGCCAGTCAGATCTTCTCTATCATACAGCAGCTACCAACTGAGGAAGGTGAAGGCTTACACATGGTTCTGCTGAGACACATGAAGCCAACTGCATCTTTTCAAACTGCTGCTACATCATGCTACATCACAGGTCAGCGTAACACACTCGGCGGGAAGCTTTATCTACGCCTTTTCCGCATGTATGAGCTCACACTACTTGACAAAGCAGTGAGAGTAATGCAATCCCATCCTGTCCTGGCGTCATCTGGATTCAGACTGATGATAGGGTGGAGAACCTTGTTTGTTTAGTGCATGAGATGAGGCACTGAGAGGATGTGGCTGGAAAGGTGTGGAGACAAACTGGAACGTTCATTATCAGCACCCCAGAAATGTATCACCCTCAGCATGAAAGAAGCACCTGGAGCAGGTTGTGGTATGGCTTTACTTGACACAGGACCAAAGTAACTTGATGCAGAGATTAGGTCAACTCCTTGTCATCCTGACAAAGGTTTTGAGCAAGGCAGCACGCAGGTCATCTACGTCACATGGCGGAAAGATGTGTGTGGATTGAACTAGTAAAATCTAGTACAGTTTCCTGGGGTGTATCATGAAACATGACAAAACAAAAAGCTCACGGTGAAAAAATCCTTTGTCATTACTTTATTACAGCAGATGAGCAATGCTGCACTCATCCTCACACACATACATACTCACACACATGGATACACACACATACACACCGAATCTCCCTGGTGAAATTCCACACCTATAATGTTTCTGCCTCGGGTTACATGACTGCTGTCGGTGCAGTCTCTTTTTTTCTCTGGAGCACAGTCAGTTCATGAATAACAACAAAAACACAGAGCACAAAGCCAAGATCACTGAACCATACAGGGCTACAGCTTAGGAGATTTTCTTCAGGCTATTAAATTGTAAATTATATCTAAATGACAGTGTGTACACAGTTACAGAAAACAGAAAATGATAACAAAATAACATGTACAAGAAACACACAACGGCTTTATTGGGCCCTGTGTAACTTTCCTCTCTTAAAACAATAATGAACAGCTCTCAGGTGTCACTCCCACTGACCTCCACACACACACACACACACACACACACACACACACTGCAGACTCAACATGCTGCGTTATGACGTCAGTGAGAGTGAGGGTCAGATGGAGACCATGACAGAAGGAAAGATGACCTTAAACACATACATACACACACACACACACACACACACAGACTCACACACACACACACACACACACAGACAGTTGGGCCCAAAGCCAAGGTGTGTGCATGCACGCATACAAAGTCACACACACACACACACACACACACACACAGAGTTGGGCCCAAAGCCAAGGTGTGTGCGTACATGCATACAAAGACACACACACACACACACACACACACACACACACACACACACACACACACACACACACACACATGCACAACAGACTGTTATTTCAGTCTCTTCCTGCTTTCTAACCATGTGCTCATCAGCACCAAGCCAAAATGCCACCGGGCTCCATGTGTATTTCTGCAACTCTCTATTAAAAAGGTAAATTGTGTGCCTTAAGATAAAAGTCCTCTTGTGTACATGCCACACCTTCCTTTGTTCCACCTGAATGTCTGCAGGATTTGAGTCAGACATCATTGAATGAGACCCTTCTTAAACAGGAGCTTTCTGAAAGAAGCATTGAGTGCAGTTTAAAGTCTGTAAGTAAGCCTCACCCAGGACAGTAACACAATACTTTCTTAAATGGACATTATATCTATGATTAGATTTAAAAAAAAAAAAAAAAAAACAATAACAAAGAAAAGATGCCTTTTAAGCATTTGAAAACTTTTTATCTAAGAAGAACTGCTCACTATGAACTAAATAAGTTATTAATCCGGTCTTTCTTCATTGTTTTCAGACAGGTGTTCACAGGAAGATCAAACATCTGTGGAAAAAAATACATTTCAAAAGTGCAAAACTGTATAATTAATTAAGCATAATTATTAATATGTCATTTAAAAAAGAGAATATTCCATTCTTATGTTGTGTTGCTTTAAA
>JAOVVH010000024.1:11325800-11339000 GCA_028566435.1 Scorpiodoras heckelii | reverse complement strand
TCTCTCTCTCTCTCTCTCTCTCTCTCTCTCTCTCTCTCTCTCTCTCTCTCTCTCTCTCTCTCTCTCTCTCTTTCTGTCAGTGTATTTGGGATGGGATGGCAGTTCCTGATCCTGACTCTCTCTGCCCTCCTGGTTTATCCCAACACTCCACTTCTGCTTGGAGATTCCTACATTGAGGAAGCACTTGTTGCTGAATAGAATAGAATAGAATAGAATAGAATAGAATAGAATATCTTTATTGTTGTTGGAGAAAAACAGTGAAACTGATTTTGCAAAGATACTACTATATGCTATATAAGAAATAATAAATAAAGAACACTGTAAAAAGAGAATATATCCTATATGAACTGTAGCACCAAAATAACATTATAGAAAGTATAATACAGGTGTGACAGTGGCAGGCAACAGTCCAGATGTCCAGAACGAAGATTCAGAGTGCAAGGTGCAAATGTATTAAGTTCTGTAAACAGTATATGATTATAGATATTAAACACAATCAGCAGCGGTCCAGACAGCATGCACAATGACTGGAAAGGGAACCTTACCATAGCTTATTTGTGGCATAGTGCAGTGTGTGTGTGTGCAAATCAATTATGGCAGACAGATGTGGGGGGAAGTTCAGAGAGTTTATGGGGGATTCTTGGTGGACTGATACAGAGCAGTTATAGCTCTGGTGAAGAAGCTATTTCTCAGTCTGGGAGTGAGGGTGTAGATGGCTTTATACTGCTAAGGTCCCAAATAGTCCCAAATGCCAAATGCACTTACCAAAAATTTTTTTTAATTTAACCTGTAAGCATAAAGAACCTGATGCTCTTGCTGAAGATCCTTTCAAAACACTCTGTTATACTGTTTCACTTTACAGTGTACAGTTGTGGAGGAGTAATGATTTATAATCATACTGTTCAGTGTCACCCAGAAGAAGATGGGGTCTGATTTTACCTCATGTCATCTCAGGGAGTTTTTCTTTGCCACTCTAGGCTCTGGTTTGCTCATTAGAGATCTTAATCTATATCCAGATTTCTGTAAAGCTCCTTTGTGATCATTTCCGTTGTTAAAAGTGATATATAATTCATTTTCATTGATCTCTTTTTAATCTTAGTTATGCATTCATTTTACATCTTAAAACAGAATTTATATAATGTTCCCCAGTGTTCCTGAAATCTACGTGCTAGTCCATTCCCTCTAGTGTTCAGTGATTCTCCAGAAGTACCGTACTCCTCCATTATTCATCACAGAGTGCTTATGGTAGGCTTAGAGCTAATGCATTTGACAGGCAAAGCTGAACACACATTCAGTGTCAAGCCTTTTATTTGAACCATCAATGATCAATGCATGTAAATATCAGCCAAGTTAATGTCACATATAGGGAAGTGTGCCTGTAAATAGCCAATAGCCAATAGCACATACACAACAGATGGCATGGGCAGATCCAGACACACTGAAGTGAATAATGCACAGATCAGTGAGGCAGAAGTACACAGAGTTATATCAGCATGATAATGCACACTAAAACTAGAACATGTGGAATTAAGGAGTGACCTTGCATGCATGCAGTGACTCATGTATATGCAGACATGCATGCGTTTGAGTCAGCTACTTACATCAGGCTGATCAAAGGATTTCTCTCCTTGACTGGTTCATAGTTCTGACAGTTGTATTCCTATTTGGGTCTTGATAGGAAAAGACATGCAGTGCTGCAGAAATGCTGCAGTTACTTTATGGCTCAGTTTCCCTGCGATGGCAGAGCGATGGCAGACTTCAATACTCAAACAGTGTGCACCAGTCTGACTCACTGGGATGTTGTTTTTTTTCTCTGGCCAGTCACTTCTTCATGTTAAATCTCCTGCAAGGTGGAGCGACCCAGTTTGGAAGCGTTGCCTCTGAGACATTAATGTTTCCTTTTGAAGATGTTCACAGCATGACATCTCCATTACAAAATGAATGAGAGGAAGAGAGTAGGAGTAATGTTTGGTGAAGACTGGAGAGGAACAACAAATGCGCAAGGAGTATATACATATGTGTATGTTTATGGTGTATGGATACAGTAAGTGTTGCTGTGTTTGCCTTGTTTGAACTTTCAATTAAACGTGCAGATTTAGGTCCGATATCAGGCAGAAGAACACAAATATAGACTGACACGATCCATAAAATTAATCCTGCCACAATAATGATGAGCAGAATTGGCATTAGATGTTAGAAAGAAATGGATCAAAATAACTGCTTAGTAGTTTAATTTGAATTTTTACCAGAATCCTGGGAGAACTGTATATATATATGCATATGTTATATGTGCTTCTACAGTGTTTTTAATAATTGATCATGCATTATAAAGAACGTCCTGCACACACTATAGGTTCGCGTGTATACTGCATCCCTGTGCATGTCTTCATAAAGCAGGGACTGGGGGAAGCAGGATGTGGCTCCTAAAGTGGCAAGAACATTCCTGACTTTTTTCCACGCATTAGTGGTAGCACACAGTGTGCTAGATTTCACATATTTAATTAGAGAAGGGATTTACTTTCTGAAAGGTCCCTTGGCAACACAAATAGAAGTGCAAGGAACAGAAGCTAAGTAAGACAACGAGGTGTTTTATAGTCTCTGTCTCGCATTTTCTGTTTCTCGATTGCTTCTCGACGTTTCCTTTTGGCTGTTTCTGTCTCTGTCCCACAGATTGTACATATTCAGTCTTGTGTGTGATTAGCTTTGCCTGTTTGTACCCACACTGTGCAGGCACACAGGTTATAAACTGGAAGGGCACTGAGGACAGCTGCCTGATGTTCAGGCCAAGTCCAGCAGAAGTTGGTCATGCTACTGGAACAAACAGTGCAGCCATAAAAGTTGTAACGTTATTTTAGACGTAGTCAAGTATAAGTGTCACCTCATAAGCTGCAGCATAGACTTATTAGGAGTGGGAAAAAATCAGCATTTTAGCATGTTCATTTCAAAGTACATATTCCCCCCGCACCCCTCACAATCACCCAGGCACCCACACACTCATTTACTCATTCTGCCCCTCTTATCTAAGAAAACACCTGCTGTCAGGTTGGGCCCCGTATCATTACCAGTTACGATAACCTTACAGAAAGGATGTGTGTGTCAGTGAACTGAACATGATTCCAAAAGTCCACACAGCCTTGAAGTCTGGAGAGTCAAAACAAAAGAAGATATAAAAAGAAAAAAGTAAAGTAGGGCAACAAGACAGAACTGAGCAGAATAACAATGCAAGTAATTACTAGAGAGAAACCATAGCAGTAAACAGTCAAAAACAGCCTAGATCAGCAACTGCCTTTAAACAATGTGGGCCAAATTTTTTTTTTTAATTTTCAACTCAACTTTTACAAGAAAAGCTGGCTAGGCTGAAAACCAACTTCATGAGAACTCCCAAATAAATGACAAGAATAGGCAGCAAGTGAAAAAAGACACATTTTTTAACAGACTGGATGTCTAATAAAGCTCCACAGCTACTGTGTCTCTGATGGAGTAATACTGCTCAGAAAAAGATGTATTGCTATAAATGCTCTGCTCAAATTCTGTGTAAATGTAACAGACATGTGAGCTGAGGTGGATGTTATGCACTCTGCAACCAGTAAACCAATACAATATGCTAATAAGACAGATGAGAAACTCAAAACCTCATTAAATGTAATTATTTTGATAAAAGGGGCAATGCATCATGGATGTCTGGGGGTTCTCAGTCTAAGGGTTGCCAGGTCTCAGCAATATTTCCAGCCTGACTACATCTTACACCATAGCATATGTTTGCTGAAATTAATTAGAGTTCGTTCAGATTATTTGCTCTAAAGAAGATCGTGGTGGCTGTTGTCTATTTTTAAACTAGCCGAGAAAACGACACCTGTAGACTTCCTTTTCCCACTCGCAACCTTGGCAGTCTGGCACAAAATTGTGACTCTCACCAGACCCAACTTTGAGAACCAGTGGGCTCTCATATAAAAGGTTTTCTCACCTCACATATATTTGTCTAGAGGGGTGAATAATAATATACTGAGTAACTGTATTGAGTAACTGTACTTCCTTAATATACGTAAATACTGCTTCTATGTATTTATGCTTTTTCATTCATGATCTAAGCCACTTATCCAACTGCTGGCTTGCAGGGGGTGTTGGAGCCTATCACTGCGCAGAAGGCAGGGAAATACCCTGGACAGTCCACCACAGGGCAGACACACAGACAGACACATTCACACACATACACACATACCTAGGAGCAATTTAGTATCTCCAATTCACAGACTACATATCTTTGGACTGTGGGAGGAAACTGGAGCTCCTGGAGGAAACCCACACAAACACATGAAGAGCATTCAAACTCCACAAGGAAAGGACCCTGGCTGTCAGCCCAGTGATTTGAGCTCAGGCTTTTCATCCGGCGAGGCCACAGCATTACCCACTGTTCCACATGCCACCCTATTTATGCTTGCCTTCAGTATTATTTAAAGTGAATACTTGTACTATTCATGTTTTACATTTTCCCTCTGTACACTTTTACTGTATTTAGACCTTACAAGTCTCAAAGGTCTCTTCTCTCCTCTAACCAGTGACTGTACATTATACATTAAACAAATGGGCTCTATCTTAACATTCTGTCAGCAGCCAATCAAGTTCAATGTAGAAAACTAGCCATGCCGATTTATCATCTTCTCTGACCTTCTATTGCTACGCAATGTAGTTAAATCTATACACTAAAGCTACCCATGTGTGCCTGAATGTAGATAAGCCAAGCAGATAAGTGGCAAACCTGATGTTTCAATATGCTGGAGTACACATAAACTTGTATAAAATGAGGTGTTTCCTTTGCTTCCAAAGATTTAGAGAGTAGGATTTAAGAGTAAGATTAAGATTTTTGAGTCACTACCCATACTTTCACTTAAGTATAAAGTCTCAGTACTTTGTCCACCTCTGTTCGCCTCACACTTTGATCCTAGCTTTTATCTCTATAATAGATTACATTTTCACTGTAGCATTTGCATGTACTATATGTGTACAATGAAGACTGCAGCTTTAGAACTTTACAGCTTCATGAATTTATTCAGTATGTTCAGTATGTCATGAGGTTGTATTTAAACTGAACAGCAATGTTTTGAGGTTAAAGTCCAGAAAAACAAAACTGTCACCCCATTGCTCAAATGCTAACCCTCATATGACATTAAGGCTTAACCAAGCAAACACAAAAATTCTCTAAATTTCCTGTGGAACTTCCTAAACCAAGAACCGTGGGATATTCTCAGCATGAATCGGTTCTCAAAGCAAAAGAAAAAAATAAATAAATAAAAGAGTGAGCAGGCTTTGCTGTGAACACCTCCTCCACTCACAGACCTTTTGAGCTTGGGTCATATGTGCGTGTGTGTATTATGTGTGAGGGAGTCGACAAAAGTTTGGTGCTCATACCATGACTCACACACTTACAGTATCTAGTGTTACAACACAACCCATCAGCGGCCTGTTACACATAGCTATTTTTTTTCCCTCCAAACTTCTGATTCTGTTCTGGAAAATTCCAAACGTGGAGGTATGAGGTACATGACTAACAGTGGAATCTAACAAATGTGATAATCTTAGATCGTGCCAGGTTTAGAGCGGTGTGGAGGCTGGGATCATGGGGTCTTGCAGGTGATCTTCTATTTTTGTAAGATATGACGCATAACTTATAAGACGTGATGCATAACCACTGATTATGGGCTCTTTGTAAAGAGATCAGACACTGCACACTTAACCTGGCACAAACAAATTACAGTGTGATATGTGTCAGTGTCTGTTGCAAAACACTGTTACAAAACACTGAACACATGGTGGCTTGGTGGGTAGCACTGGTGCCTCACAGCAAGAAGTTCCTGGGTTCAATCCCGGGCAGCACAGCCGGGGTCCTTCCTGTGTAGAGTCTGAATGTCCTCCCCGTGTCCATGTGGGTTTACTCCAGGTACTCTGGTTTCTTCTCACAGTCCAAAGACATGTAAGTTAGGTGAATTGGACATACAAACAGAATTGCCTGTGACTGTGTTTGACATTGAACTTGTACCGATGAAATGTGTGTATCGATACAACCTTGTTCCTGTCATGAATAGCCGTAGATGCTCATATGACACTAAATAAAAACCAATAAAAAAACCTGCATGCACACAAGCCTTCTTCTCTCGTGCATTTAATCAGATTATCACTATACACCCTGACAGACTGTATATGAGTGTGGCAGGCTGTGACATGCACTGACTACAGCTGGTTCCTGTACTGTCTGGTTTACACATAAAACACACCACTTAATAAAATGCTAAAATTATTGAAGCAAATAACAGTACAATTTTACAAGCACAAAATGTGCACTAGCCCCTCAACATCAAATGTCCTGTGGAGTTATGAATCACGTTTCTCCCTCTGGCAGTTTAATGGACATGTCTGGGTTTGGCAAATGCCGGGAGAATGTTACCTGCCTGACTGCATTGTCCCAACTGTAAAGTTTGGTGGAGTAGGGCTAATGCTATGGGGTTGTTTTTCAGGTTTTATCCAAAGCCCCTTAGTTCCAGTGAAGGGAGATCTTAAGGCCCCAGCATACCAAGAAATTTTGGACAATTATCGGACAATTAATATTAATTGAAACATCAACTAATTTCATTCACTTCATGTAATTATAATACCCTTTTTTATGAAATACAGTACTGAGCAAAAGTCTTAGGCACCCTGTTGTTTTTAGGTACAACTTTTGTTATTGATTTTTTTAAGTACGGTAAGTGTGACAGTTAAAGTCTCCAGAAGAGCTGTGGCAGATTCTCCAACACACTCAGTAAACGTAAGAGCTAATTTCCATAGAAAACTGCACACATTGTACCTGGGAACACTGTTCAAGAAGAAAAGCACACCAAATAGTGATTTCCTTTAATGTATTACTCTTTACTGCACTTCATAGTGTTTTCTTTTATGTAGAAACATCTTTATTATTTTCAAAGGCATCTTTGCTTTACAGCAAGTCTTTGCATGTGCCTAAGTCTTCTGCATCGTACTGTACAATAATTAGCTGGTAAGTTTTACTGAGTGTCTTGGAGAATCTGCCACAGCTCTTCTGGAGACTTTGACTGTCATACTTACTTCTTTTTTTTGCATGCAAAATGCAGCAGCCTTCATTTTTTTTTTTTTGTCTGAAAAGTGGTATGTTATGTTATTGTTGCTTTTGTTACTGACAAATAAACATTTTTGTGTAACATTAAATTTTTTGTTGGAAAAGTAACATTTGGAAATTTAAAATCTTTTTGTACAGACTCAATAATGCAGAACTCAAAAAAAAATTCAATAGCAAAAGTTGTACCTATAAACAATAGGGTGTCTAAGACTTTTGCACAGTAGAGTATATCTCATTTATCTCATCAAGAAACCTTTAGAAAACAGAAACATAGATTCCCTTTTCCTTCTCCATTTGGGTTTTCTTTTTCAAGCTGGGGAAGTAGTTAGGAAACATGATTGACAGGCAGGTATAGATATCGCTTTATAGTGATTGGATCATTTGTGTTTGTCCAGAGCCTAGCTCAGCTCCTGAGACTGGTTATGTTCGTTTCAGCATGTTTCTTACTGACAGCTTCCAGAATGTGAAATCAACTTTGCTGAATACTTGTTGTGCTATGGTGGGGAAACTGTCTTGAAAACACATCAGTTTGAACCCTCAGCTCACCACCATAGTCACTTCTACCTCTTCCTACTTCTCTCTTCTTTTAGGCCAAACCCACATACTCCAGGATGACTAAACTCATTGTGATGCAGAGACCAACTCCTACTCCTTTATCCCACTCCTACTATCACTCCTATCTGACACATCACTCACTCTCTCCCCTGCCTCATCGACTCTTCCATGCTGGAGGCAGGACGTAACTCACAGGCAGCCTTGGGGACGGTCTCTAGCTGTCAAACACAGCAGCTTCACTAAATCATAGAAGAGCCCAGCATTCATTTACTTACCTTACAGCAGGAGGCATAAAGGCCGCAAGTGGTATGGAATATGCAAAACTACACATTAATTCATTTGTTATAGAAACCGTTAGCTTATAACAGTGTCAAAGCTTTAAATTTAAGACCAGAAAAAAAGCCCTTCTATGATTACTGGATTTTCAATCAATGTCCATGTTTAGATCATGATGTGACAGTTAGGTTTACTGAGGGAAAACATTTACTGCACATGTATCCAGTGAGCTTTTGCATTGGGCAGTACCGGTATATATGAATTTAATGGTTTCTGATGCCATTCATATTGAATATATTGTGAGACACTAAAACACATACATAAGCAATAATTTAATTCAGATCAATAATTCATGCCCAACCCTTCAGTGTCAATTAAACCAGCGGTGCTGGGAAATGCCCCAGAAAACTGAGAGCTCTCACACAAGTAGGAGGATTGTTGTGCCACGGAGAAACTCTCTTAAGAATTCTCTTTTCGATCAATACAAATTAAACCAAAAATCAAAACATATTCTGTATGAGGTTATAGGCAATTGGAAACTCTAATTCACAGCTTGTGAATGTGTTCTGTGCATTAACTTAACGTTCTTCTTAACTTCTCAACTTAACTTAAACATTCTTCCATGAATTATTAGCAAGGATTAGTTTCCATGTGTAAGGGCTTATGAGAGGTAATACCGTAAAAGTAAATGGACATGAGATGAAGTAAATGCACATACATATTCTTCCAAAACATTTTCTGTTTATTAATATCATTAGAAGACATCAGAAATTCAGTCTTTAATGACTTAGTGCTGAAAGCACTAATAGGCTGCCCACACAACCCTGGTCATACTTCATTGCCCAGAGAACATGGCTAAGCATATTTATTTATTCATGTGATTTCTACACAAGTAATATTAGCATATGTGTAAATGTTTTACTTTTGACAATATGCATGTAAAAAGATTCGACTGCACACTAAAAAAAAGCAAGCAAACCCTGAATGCTTGCTCTGTTGGAACATCATGCGGTTGGTGAAAACTTTGAAAATAAAAACTGCGAAAGAAAAAGTGAAAAACTTATTTTTGTCTCTCTTTTGTGTCCACAGATAAATTCGTAACATTATTAGTCTGAAGTTTCCTTCAGAAAAGAGAATGCAGAAATGCAGAAAAGAGACGAGTGTGTTCTTATATCTGAGAGCTCTGACAAACTGACTCCTGCTCTCTCGGGCTATTTCATATCAACCTCCTGCATCCGTCTGCCGCACAAAAACAGTTTTCCCAAATTAATTAAATCTGCACAGGGAGAAACAGTGCCGTGTGAACACAAAAATTAAAACAGAATAAAACCAAACCACAAAACTGCTGTTAAACAACACATCAGTTAATGCTGGATTGCTTTTCGGTTGTATCTGTGCTTCGCTAAAATGGCTTTCCATACATCGCCTGTACATAAAAGTGTGCATGCTAATGGAAGCTCGTACATGCTAGCAAAATCACAGCCGTGTATGTTTAAAGGAACACGTTTAAAGCTGCTCGGAGTTCCTTCACAGTATCATCGAGTTTAGCGTCTCACTAGTGCCATATCGCAACACACCCGTTTTGTCACTTCGACACACTGACACTTGACGCTAACAGAACAACTCTTGCACAGTGACCAGTAGTCAGTGTGTGATGTTCCTTTGAGTGCATGCATCTATGTGTATTGGTGTGTATTTGTATGTCTTACTGTAATGTGTGCTGACTAGACATTGTGCGCTTCCTAGTCCTAGTCGTAGCTGTGGCTTACAGTAACTTTTCTATCTCTCAGAAAGCTGCACTCACTTCCTGAAACAGTACCTGATTAAGCCCTTACTACTGTTTTCTTGACATATTGGAAGCCACAGTTTCCATATCAATGCATATTTGATTTTACAAAAAGTCTAAGTCTGATATAAAGGCTAAGTACCTGATTATCAACATTACATCTGGCCTATTGCTGTGTTCATCCCAACTGTCATCATGACGCATTCAGTCACACTCTCATGGCTCTCTTAGTATCTAGAACTTTAATTATTGCTTTAAAAGACTTTCACTTTCAGTGTCAATGTGCAGTGAATCTAAAGCTTGCTCCAGTCTTCTCTCCCTTTGAGGTAACTCATCACAGCCCAAGTTACATAGCCAAAAGAAACAACGGGCTGCCACGACAAAGCGTATATAATGATGTAACACAAATGAAATGCACAAGAACCAATATCCTTGAGCTTACTATAAGGCAAATAAAAAATACTCCATACTGAACACAAATATACAACACAAAATACAATCTTCATCAAGAGTATAAAAAACATAATAAATATATTGCATGTAAAAAAAAGACATCATTAAATTGGGGCATGTTTGATCTACATCTGTCCCCTTTATTTTCCTTCTCACCAGTGTTCTGGTGTTTCAGTCAGGCACCTATACATTGGAAACATTATGAGAGTCCCGAGCCTGTCGGATCCCATAGAGCCACTTGATGACACGTGCGTTCCTCTCGATGACCGAGATGCCGTAAGGAACACGTTCACTGGGCCTTGGGGGTCCATCGTCTTCATCGTCATCGTCTTCCTCCCTGTAAGCATGGTCTTCATTTCCACACTCGGAGCTGGGTGTGCTGACGCTGCGGAGCTTTGAAATGGAGATGATATCAGAATTGGCACGTCCAAAATGCTCCATGCCCGTACCCTCCAATTCGCTGGGTTCTAACCCACAGTAATTAAAGAAGCGCTCTAGGTCAGCATTGGCACGTGCATACCGGTCACTCAGGTCTGATTTGGAGCGGTGCAGTGAGGGGCGCCTGCGTGTTGAGCCCCGTGAGCTTGCAGAGGACAAACGGGTACAGGCTGGTGAGGCTGGGGGTAGCATGCTTGCTTGTAGCAACAGGGGGCTGGATGGTAGACAGGGGGATGATTGTTTGACAGGGAGGGATGGGGATTTAAAGGATGGTGTTGGTGGGGGTGGGGCCTGGGGCTGTGGTGTCTGTCTGGGTTTAGGCTGGTGCTGTAGAGGTTTGGACTGAGGTTGGAGGTGCATCCTCTGGGGCTTTCTTATCTCTGCTTGTGGCCGCACATCGACCCGCCGCACTGTAACTGGGTTTGGGCTGGTATAATTGCCCTGTGCAGGGATTCTATGAACTCGGACTGGCACAGGTGGAGGTCTGTGGCTCAGCTCTGGAGCAGGAGAGGCAAGAGAAGAAGGCTGGATGTGGCTGTTGAGAGAAGAGGAAGTGCAGGAAGAAGCAGGCTTTAACAGAAAATGCCCATTAAAGCCACAACTCTGCTGAGGCTCTGCTGACTGCCCAGACATGGTTGAGGAAGAGGGAGAGTCAGGAGCAGGGGACAAGGGTTGGGGCCCATCAGAGATGTTGATAAGATTGTTAAGGACATCCAGATTTAGCGGTGTTGCCCTGCATGGCCCCTGTCCACCATTTTCAGTGTCTGAAGGTCTGCGCGGGACTTTCCTGGCTGGCGGCGTGTGCAGCATCATGGCTGGAGACATCAGTGGCTTTCGAATGACTGGAGGCTTGATGGGCTCCTGCCTGGTTAGAGCCACCTGCTGGCTCTTCACATACTTGGCCTTATCGGCCTCCAGACGCTCAACAGCACTCAGTTTGCGTACACCTGGCTCAAGAACCCTGCGGAAATAGTCTGGGCCCTTGTTTAAGATTCGGAGAGGCATGGATGAGGTAAAGGGTGTTCCAGCCAGACGGCCATCTGAAGGACGAAGAGTCTCCACGGGCATGATGGGTTTAGGTCAGTGAGTGTGATAAAGGCAGCAAAGGGTGAAACAGAGGCTAATGGTCCGTACCCCTTGGTGTTTCCAAATGTCCGGCTCCTCAGAAAAGTCTTTTGTACTGATGCCTTTCTTGCACGTTCCTTTTGTCTTGAGTTTTAAGTTCTTTTCCCACCAGAGGGCCCTGACTCGAGCTGCTCTTGCTGTTGTTGCTCAGTCTTTTTTTTTGTGTCTCCTCGTCTTTTATCCTTGCTCTTCCCAGTGCTGCTCACTGAATAAAGACTTGTTGAAGGAGGTCGCCAGAGGTTGCATTCCACATCAGTCTGAAGAGTGACCCAGAGTGAGTGCAGCAGATAAAGTCAATGCTGAAGCTGGCAAAACAGGGACCCAACCTGCTTTCTCATACACTCACACGTGCATGCTGTCCCACACAATCCCCCAGAGCTCGTAATCCTGAGGTTCCCTTTTTCAGGCGGAGGCCTCCTGAAAAGATAACAAAAAGAAAAACATGCTCAGAACAGAGAAGAAGAAATGAGTAGAAGAACTGCTCTCACTGCCTCAGCTCCACACTTATAAAGCACAGTGGAGCTCTGAAGAGTAAATGGGACAGATACTTGGTTTTTAATACACTGCCTGGCCCCTCCTACTCAACTCTCACAGCCTCCAGATGCTGTTTCAACAAGCAGCCAATAAGAGGAATGAAAGGAGGAGGGGGAGACAGACTTGCTCTCCAGTTGGCTAATATCCCAGGCTCTAACCATTGTACACACCCACCCCCCGACTCACAACAAACACGCCTACTGAATTTTCATTCAAATGAAATGCTTTGAAAGACAACAAAAAGGGGGAAAGGAATGAGAACAGCTGCAATCTTTTACGTTCAGTTGCATTAAAATGTTTTGGGGAAAACAATTAAATCTCCTTCACTTATGATGCAATCTCAAGAAAATAATAGGTTCTGTGTATTATCTACACAAAGCACATTACTGTCAGATTGTCAGCTTATTGACACAGAGATGGAAATGCTGAAAATGCTTATGAACATGAACTCAGCTCCAATATATTTCCTGCAGTATAAGCAGCCTTGCTCAAAAGTTATAATGGTGTTATATAATGGAGTTCTAATATTTCCATGGTCAAGAAGTAATTTACTTTCCATTCTAACCTCTAGAAAGTTAATCTTGACTTTAAAGGAACTCTTTTCTTACTTTACTGAGGATTTAGACTATATCATATCACACACTAAAAAGGTTTTTTTCTTCATCCTTATCTGCTAAAACACATTCATAATGAATAGTTAATCATTTTGCAGGCTTAATGGAAGAAAGAAGAGATTAAGCAAGCGTGTAAGGTGCAGACTTAGGAATTAATTACAAAATAGAGCAGCACAAACACATGCCAGATCTGAAGTTATTTAGTTTTATAGACAATATATACATACATACATATACAGGGGTTAGACAATGAAACTGAAACACCTGGTTTTAGACCACAATAATTTATTAGT
>JAOVVH010000024.1:11276678-11291294 GCA_028566435.1 Scorpiodoras heckelii | reverse complement strand
TCACTCAGTTTCAATCATCAGCACACACACACACACACACACACAGACACACACACACACACACACACACACACACATATGCACACAAAGCATGCAAGCAGCGAATTATCTTTATCTGGAATGCATTGTGTTAAATCAGTGTCTACAGAGCAGCTGTAATATACGTTTTTGGGCAGTTGAAGCTCCCAGATCTGTGCCATGGTTTGTCTTCTCAGCCTGTAGCTTGGCATTGTTCAGCTGGATTTGAAGTAAAATGTACCTCTTAATCTAAAGGAACCTCTTTAGTCATTCTTGACTGAGAGTGTATAATATACATACGACTATATAATATGCATTAATGTATTTAGATATGCAAAAAAAAAACCTCTAGGTATTTCTGGATGAGTGGATTTCCATTTTAGGTAGTCATTCTTTTCAATGGTGAATCCGCAATGAACATGCAGTTCACTAGATCTGGTATGAAAAAGGCATTCATTTCATACCCTAGGCTATATAGTGAACCTATATAGAAAGTAGGAGGCAGTTTGGGATTCAACCAGAGTGATTTTTCCTCTTGTGCTCCTGAAAGCTCTAGTGAGTTCTTTATAGCTGAAAAAATGAACCCCGATTGCCCAACACCATTAACGATGTCGGACAGAAAACGTGTTTGACGGTTTGAATCGAATGCTAAGTTGAAGCTAAGTGTGTTTGCTTCCAGTCACTGTAAGGTGCAGAGCAGCAGATGGCCTGACTGAGCTTCAGCCGCCATGACAGCGAAAGCGACCAACTTACAATTCAACACAGCAGTAAAGACATATAGATGGCAGATAAAGAGTTAAACCTCGGGGAGAAATGGCCTGTCAACACATGGTAAAGTGTTCACAAATTAAATTAAAACAAATTAAGACAATTTATAATTCTAAAAAGTGTCCCGTCCCTGTCATTTCAACATTCCTTAAGCTTGTCACCACTGTGGCTGAGGCATGCACTACAGTCATAAATATGTGGCGTTTTATGTTCACATACTACTTAGTAGGCTAGACAGCGATTTCGGATGTAGCCATTGACATGGAACTGATGCCGAATGGGAATTTGCATACTCAGGTGCTGCAGTAGGAATTTTGAGCCCCTGACTCGTTAATCCAGTTTACATTCCCCATGCATCTATTTGAAAATGGTCCTTACCTATGGAATGAGAAATGTGCCACTACAATCTCAATTTATAAAATGCATAAATCTTGTACTTGACAATTTGTAGTTTGATTACTTGTGCACAAGGTTTCAGATTCAGATTCGTTCATCTAACTGCTTTATGCTGGTGGATCCAGAGTCTAGCTTGGAAACACTTAGGAACACACCCTGAATGGGATATCAGTCTACCACGGGGCCACATACAGGCCTGCACACACCCAGGTACACCCAGGGCAATTTAGCATTAACCAGTGCACCTGCGAACATGTTTTTGGGAGGTGGGGAAAAACCTGCACAAAGATTAAGTCATGCTCAGGATTGAACTCCAAAGCCTGGAACAATGAAGCTGTGATCACTGTGCTATGAAGAAATTTTTTATTCTACTTTTGGTTGTATGATCCAAAAATTTTTATGTTTATAAGAATCTGAAATTGAAGAATTGCACTGGGAACGGATTACAGACCCAAAAAATTTATTTGAATTTTCTACACCTGGTTATTATAAAATCAAAGTTGAAGCCTTGCAAATAAACTCATGCCATGCAGCACAATTTCACCTTGATGTAATTCACCTTCAAAACCTTTAATAACCTTTTAAAACCTCCAATAACCTTTTAATAATTCACCTTATTTTCCAAATAATTCAAATGAAGTCTTAAAAATTCAGATTTGTACATTTTTATCTCAGATTGCAGTGGCATATTTCTTATTCCATACATACCTTCGACCATTTTCACAGCACCCTCGTGCACAGTAGATGATAAAGCTTTTAGGATTTCAAGCAGATATGGGAAAATGCCGGAACAATGACGTGAAACATTCGATTCATTATGAAATAGCAAAATAAAATTTGTAAACATACAAGGACATCCACTTACAATAGAAGCACCCACCCACTCAGTAACACTCTCAGCTAAACAGCATTTCAAGAATTACTAGAAATCACTGGCTGATAAGTTAATTATAACTAAAGCAAGCTAGACTTAACTAAGCATCTCCTCTACAACTGCTCTGATGGTGTTCTCAATTTTTAATGGCGAATAAGACATAAACCACCACCAAAACCATACAAGACACAGTGGACTCTTGTCGAGATGTGTTTTAATCTAAGTTTAGTCTTACATGTTACGCGATTATGATGCAGTGTGGCAACAATAACAGAGAGGAAAGGGCCAGATCTAGCTCTCATTAAAATACTCCCAAATGGTGTAAAGAAAGTTACCAATATTTCAACCAATTTAGGTTTAATAAAGAAACATTAAAAAAAAAAAAACACAGAAATTTAACTTAGTTGCTTTTTTTTGTCAGAACAGGCTCTCACATTATCTTGGAGAGCACTTGCTCGTTTAGAAAAACGAAAAGCTTCAACAAAGCTTCAGACCCTCATCATCAACCCCATACATAGCATCATACTCAACGTTTCAGGGCATTCTTTCTGGACATAAATTAGACTGGAACTCAGCACTAAACTACAGAATTGCCCAGAATTTACTTGCAAAGATGACCAAAGTTATCAAGCGAATCTCTTTTCCCTCATTGCCCCTTACTGGTAAAGACACCACATTGCGAAGAACTCCTGCAGTGGACTCGGAAAGGACTTGAACTGTAGTGCAAGGTTTTGAACATGTCCTGCTAGTCCATTTTGCAAGCCACTGAAGGGTATGAATCTAGAACCTGTGAGCAAGTGCTTCACTTATAAATTCAGTTCTCAAAAGAGATCATTGCTACTTGCTGGACTCTGAAGATAAAATTATAATGTGTATATTTTAAAAGACTACAGCTGTAAATAATGGAATTTTTTCTTTACAAAGAACAAACAGAAATAAGTGAGCCATTTGGACAGTCTCTGACAGATGATCAATTCTAAAAAAAAAAAAAAAAAAAAAAAAAAAAAAAAGAGAGGTGTCTTAAGCAAGTCTTGTGATATTGAGTGACATCACTGTTTTGGGCCAAGTAGCAACAAGTCCCCTTTCACAGTTGTGCCTGGGCCAGTCATACAGTCCACAATGTACTGTGAGAGGAGGAGGGTGTAAACATGACAATTCTTGGCAAAGAAAACAAAAGTACGAAGCAAAACAAAACTCCTTCATGTGTCTGAGGTGTATACTAGGGTGGAGGCTGATGCTGTGACTTCAGTAATCTTTACAGGCGTTTCTGAGCAATTAAGGAGCCCACCACCACCCCCGTGAACAGCGTCATCCCTGCCAGCAGCCACTTCTTGAAGCTTTCCTGCGACCTTCTGCTCTCCGCTGCTGCGTCTTTCCCGAATATCTCTGCAAAACGTTCCTGTGAAAAGACAGAGAAAAAACCACTCACTCAACCAGAAAAAGAAAGACTGACACAATCCTAGCAAAGATAATAAAGTTCATCTGTAACATCATATTCCCCAGTAAGTGTTGATCAACCCAAAACCATGCTGGCAGATGTGGAAAATTCCAGAAACGGTCAGAAACGTTTCGAGAATAGTCCTGCTGCGGTAAACCCACAGGCATACACGCCACCACTGTCCAATCATACCGTTGCTCCTACAGCCAATCACAAGACTCCTTTAAGGACCTGCCCATCACAGGCCTCCTTCCGACCCACCCCTTCCTCGAACCAAGCTTGTGTGTGCTTAAAAAAGAAGAAGAAGACAAAATGTAGCCACCAGAGGGCGGACGCCCCTTTACACAGGGTTACAGACCCAACAATCTGCTTTTAGAGCACAATTCTATAGCAACCAGTTTTATGCAAAGTGCCGAGAGGGGATTTCAGGCTTAATGCTCGAACATGTTTCCAAAGAGAACAGCAAACACACTGGACCGTGTTCACTGACTGAGCTCCAGCTAAGCATGTCAGTAAAAAGCATGTGAATGCATTTCTTGGATTAGAACATCAGTGCACATATTGTAACGACATTTTCTGTTTCATTTTCTGGTAACTGAGCCGTCCTGAAGGCTTTGTGTACTTCACGTGCTCTGTATTCCTCCCTGACCCAACCCCCCTGCCTAACGATGAGATCAGGTATAAACCAGATACAGCAAAAATATTTGGAGCATGTAACCCTGATTACAACACATGCTGTAGTCATGCAGACTGATGTCATCCCTCAGCCTTGACTTTCACCCCAGTTTCTGTGTCTGTCTGTGCTGGTGAGAGAGAGAGAGAAGTCAGAGGGAAAAAATGTTGAAGGATTTGACAAATATGTCTGTGGTTCTGAAAACTACACTTTCCTTTACACATTTCTTACAACAGCACACTTCGACTGTAACATGAACAATAAGCTAATTTTAACGAAATTGTTCTAATACGTTATTGTTTCTATAGTAACAGCTCATACACAGGGAGTGTTACCGTGGACGCTCCACTTAATCCGAGTAACAAACACTGGATTTTAAAAATGTTGTTTAACAAAGCAAAATGTATAATCCTTAAAGAGGTGATGTTTTATTAGGAGATGTTTACCAACATTTACAGGAGGCGTGCTTTAGAAACTGTGATGTGGCCTGATGTGAGGCGCTGGTACGTTTCCCAACCCTACACTGAATGTTTTCTTGTAAATCTCGGCCCCAAAGTGTTTTATTCCTACAGCAATTTGCCAACGATTACAATTTGTTTATGAATTAAATACGACAGTCGCATTTATATATTATTATTGCGTATAGTTACATGTTGTTTTCCGTAACATTAGTTACTTCCTGTTATCACTTGTGCTATAAGAGCTATAAACGGTCATCTGCTCACCAGCCTTTCTTGAAACGAGTAAGAAAAAAAAATGCAGCCCGTCATGTTCCTGAGAAACCAAAAAGCCGTTCCCATTCTCAAAAACTGAAACTTACCGCTTCACCTTTGTTACAAAGCTCAGAAACTGGAGACTCCATATAGAGACACCATCGTATGAGAACGGGTGCATTAGTAAACCCGTCAGAACAGCTGTTACAGAAATGTCATCACCATCTCCTAACATTATTTTGACAACTGAAGCAACTAAAAGATGCCGTCAAATCCTTTACCATAAATGGAAACGAAACAGATAAGAGACGATTACGAGCAACGGTTTGCGATGCAGATAGGCTGAACATCAGGCCCGCTTAGCAGCAAGGTACAAGGTGTACACACTTGTGCACATCCAAGCGCAGAGACACAGAACATTGTGTAGCACTTCTGGGAGAGGGTGGCTGAAGTGGAGCACTTTAAACCCTGAAGCTTTTGAGCAGCAGTGTCAAAACTAGACTACCCACAAAACTAAGAGAGCGTGCCAGCAAGACAAACGGCAGAAAAAACAGTGAAGGAGGAGAGGAAAGGTGAAATATTGTGATCAAAGCTGCCGAAAAAGGGCGATCAAAGGGTTCGGCTGGGTCGAGAGCTGGATCATGTGTCTTCAAGAATAAAGTAAATACCGAATCAGAATGAGAGAGAATTTCTTAGGAAATGACTGAGAAGGGGAGTGGTGGGTGAGCACACAGGAGTGGTGGCAGCTGATAACGTTTGAGCAAGAGTTAAGAGTAGTGTGACAGTGAAACAGTGTGACCTCATAACTCTACACGCATCCTCACAGACATACTGTCAATACAGCCAAGCTGTAATCGAAATTAGCTATCCAACTCACACACACTGCTGCCATGTACATCAAGGGGCTCGGTCTGCAATAACAAGTATACCTGAAGCTGCCTGACATTCCTTCAGGCACACCTGAGCTGAAAGCAAATACGAAGCTCTACCAAGCAGTGAAAGCACAGACTCGCACACTAAACTCAGAGAGGAAAAGGATGTTAACAATCTTGATAAAGATCACGCAGTATGACTCCATGACAGGACCAGCTGCTTCAGAAAGAATGCAAATATTGACTGAACTGAGGCAAGGCCGTGTAATGTACACTGCCTCGTGCACACCCATGGGCTAGCACATAGTACAGACATACAAGGTGAACTGGTATGTAAAGAATGTGTGAGAAAAGTAGGCAGAAGTGCAAATGATGACATGCGAGTTGCCTTGAAGCAACAACAACAACAAAAAAAAACAACAACAACCATGGCTTTAATGCTGACATTTTTTAAAAATCATTGCAGTGAATCATTGGAGTCATTCGATTAAATGATTCATTAAGATTCGTTCACTGAATCATTTAATCAAGTGACTCCAAATTTTGATGTCAGCACTAGAGCCATGGTGTTATGCTGTTAAATCTTTGCAGCACGTCACTAGCGTCACTCGATTAGATAAGATTCATTTACCGAATCGTTCAGCTGCACGGTTGACCTAAATATGTGCCCTAATTATGACGACTGACCCAAAGCTTCACTGGGATAAAATAGCTGACTGTATGTCTGTCTTTAGAAGAATTATTTTTCACACCCAGCCCAACCCAGACTATGACTGCATGCACTGAAATAGCAGAAATTTCCAGCTCTGACCGAATGAGCCCATAATGATTCACGGCAAAAGAGGACACCACATTATGTTTGTGCTGGTAAAGTCCACTCATGTATTCACTGACTCTCTGAACTTCACAGAGGTGAATCTCTTCTCGGCCATTACACAAATGACTCACTGGCTCAATACACCTGAAAGTAAATTCACAATTAACAGATGTTAACTAACAGTGACAGATATAACAGAACATTAAATAAATAAATAAATAAATAAATAAATTAATTAATTAAATGTCTGCGAATCATGAAACCCAAATGAAAGGAATGACTCATTAGCAGTGACTGTTTCTGATTCATTAACCATAACGAATCACTAGAAAAGCCTGAATCATTCACAGACAACACATAGTATCTATATGGAGTTATTCATAATCAGACGTGTGTTTTGTTAGAAAATAAGGCTAATATTAAACCTCATACAATACTCCAGCACTTCTTAAATGTAATCCCGAGCCACTGCATTTGCAAGCACGTGTCATTCAACAAGCAACAACAATCCTGACACGTTTCTCTGTATGGAGAAAAGAACAGAAGAATCTGATCTCAAAACTAATAATAGAAGTCTAAGTGCAGATGCTGGGGGAAATTAACATTTATAAAAAACAGACCACTTCCTGTAAAACATTTTAGCCATTCGGTAGTTAAATGTATTCATACATCAAGCTATAATTAAGTATGACTTTTTTTCAAAGGAAAGTATGAGCGTTTTTTTGTGTTACTGACATCGCAGTATGTGCTTGATCGCACATGGATATCACAGAACGTCAGGGAAAGGGGAAATAAAATAAAAATAAAATTTAACTTTATGGACTCGCGTTTTCAAAAGCTACATAAAACGACAGACGGTTTTTGGTAAGACTTCTGCTCATATGGATCATATCCTATGGCTTTTATTGTTAGTCCAATGGTGGTAGTCTTACACTGTTTTGTTTATAATGGAGTATTTTAAACACTGCCCCAGCAACTGCCCTTGGGCTTATATTAAGTAAGTTTTGAATAAACAGGTTTTCCGTTCTTTTCTCACTGCAAGGAAATGTGGCAAAAATGTTTGTGACACAATCACACACGTGGCACTCCAGATGCAGCAGGTTACAGACGACATTGAACAACACTGGAGTGTTCTCTAGGACAAGGTTACATAAAACAGTACACGGTGTACAGTGTGTAACAGGCCACGAAAGGAGAAGATGCTTCCAGGACGGTTCACTAAACCATACAGAGCTCTTAGCTATTCCACATGAGCAGCAGACCATTGTACAGGATACGAAACACCCAGCTCAGGTCTTTCTGCTTGTTAATCATGTTCACTATTACTCAGACTGGTCATGTCTCCCAGCCACTTGATTAAAATCCTACTCCATACAGCCAGGTAGTGAACATGCCCAAACATGCCTCAATCAATACAATCAAGCATGCACAACCTCAGCAGAGCACATTTACTACACTATCTTTCTCTGACGAACACCAAAGACAGGTCCTTATCAACCCTGAACACCGGTTACAGAACGTACTATATGAGCAGCGACAGCGGGTATACAGCCACACCTGCACACACAAACCTCATCTGTCAGGCGCATGAACTATCCCAAAACACCCAAAGGATGGGTGGGTTTAGGAGACGTGTCCACTGGGAGTGCTGCTGCTAGGCAGCCGTGTCTGCACACGTCTCTCCAGAGCACAGAGAAAGGGGCTCAGACGGAGCCGGGGCGAAAAATCACAAAGGCGCCGTTTACACCTTGCACTGTACATTAACATGTTGTTTTTGTTTTGTGTGTGTGTGCGAGTGTTTTTTTAATGGGATGTGGTCATGGAATGTGTAACATCCGTCATTACAAAAAAACCAGGTGCAAACCTGTCTGGCTCTTAGGCAGGTGTAAAGGTAATCTGTACAATGTATATGCATCAGTTTAATATTAGAGGCAATGAAACACACCTGCAGCACAGATGGTCAAAAAATGTAAAAAACTAAAGCTCAAGGGGAAAAGGTAGACAACTCTCATTTGCACAGAAAAATAGGATCGGATCACAATGTGTACACAATGGAAATGATAAAAATGCGTCTACATGTCTTTTTTTTTGCCTGATGATATCCAGTTTGCTGTCTGTCTGTCTGTCTGTCTGTGTCTGTCTGTGTGTCTGTGTGTCTGTGTGTCTGTGTGTCTGTCTGTCTGTGTGTCTGTCTGTCTGTGTGTCTGTCTGTCTGTGTGTCTGTCTGTCTGTCTGTGATCTATAAAGGAGCCACATAGGGACAGAGGATTTCCCTCTTTTAAAAAAAACAAACAAACAAAAAAAACAACCTTGATTCTAACCCTAGAATATTCCTTTTAACTCATTAAGGGTGGATTTGCATGACCCAGTGACACGGGAGGGGCCGAAACGACGCTCAAGATTCTTTGTGACTAGACAGCACAATGGACGCAGGAGCATGCAGGCAACAACTCTTCCTGTACACATAAAAAGCTGAAGTTGGCAAGAGGATAGAAGGGGGATATCGCTGGGACATTGTCATGGTTATGGCGCAGATATTGTGAGGTGTGTACACGCTGTGACAGTGTATGTGTATGAGTCACCGACATCCTGAGTGTTTCAAGAATGAGTGAGCTGGGAGGAGTAATGATGCAGCAAGACTGACACTGATCGGAACTGATGATTGATATGTGTGTGTGTGTGTTCAGAGTGAGCTAGGAGTCAAATCTAGGTTTCTCCACTGTTGCAGCACAGTGACCCCTTGATCCCATCTTTGACTTCTTTCCCCACTGGCCCTGTTACGCAACTATTTTCCACACACTTCTCAGAGCACACAATATCACGTTTATTCTGGTGTGGCTCAGGCAGGCCATTATACCAAAATAGAAGCCATTGTCTGTGCCATCAGTCTGAGAGACGATGTATAGAGGGTATGCACTGATGTCACGTTCCCACCGGAACACACATGGTTTTCGGCTTGGATTAAAAGCCGCTGGATTCAACAGTGATTCTTAAAACTTGGCAAAGAACCAGTGTACTTAATGCTTAAAGATGAAATGCTCACAGTTATGGTATAATCCCATCTACATGCTGTATGATTTCTTGTTTATATCACTAGCAATATCAGTGCCATGTCCTCAGGTAAATGTAGTTTAGACTTTTTAAAACTGAGCAAGGCAGGGCTTGAATGCAGAGAGAGAGTGTATTTCATGCAACACTGTGACTTT
This sequence comes from Scorpiodoras heckelii, assembly GCA_028566435.1. Lineage (NCBI taxonomy): Eukaryota > Metazoa > Chordata > Actinopteri > Siluriformes > Doradidae > Scorpiodoras > Scorpiodoras heckelii. Next base: position 11,281,519 of record JAOVVH010000024.1, on the reverse strand, counting down.
ATGATACCTAAATTGCAGCAGAAAAGAGGAAATACTTATGATATTTGGTGAAAAATGCAGTACATTGTGTGTGTGTGCGTGTGTGTGTGTGTGTGTGTGTGCGTGTGAGAGTGAGTGAGTGTGTGTGTGTGTGTGAGTGTGTGAGTGAGTGAGTGTGAGTGAGAATGCCTATGTGTAGGAACAGTAACTAGGAGAGCATTCCTCCATCCTAACCAAACAGTGCAATTCTTCCAAAAAGAAAAAAACAAACAAAATAGCTGTTATCTTCTGTATTTTCACATGATAACAACTACAGGTTGATGTAAATGTAACCATACTCACTAAATAAAAATGAGACACACTAAGCTAAGTAGAGTCCACGTGCGAGTTTAAGTACATTGTACATCCTGCATTCAGCAGTCTTCGAGTCCTCAGATGTTTCTTTATAACCATTAGCATCGAATTACATTCCATTATGACCAGCATAAAAACCTGTCATGTAAGATGCATACAAGCATATAACATAAGCAACACCTGCAAGTAAGCAGCAAGTGTGGCTAAGAGTCCACGTTTCAGTGCCTGGACTCCAGTTGTTTGCATCCCGGTTCCTTGTTCTTCAACAGTCAGTAAAAAGATAACTTCAATTTCTTTTTGAATCTATTTGTACAGTCAGTTACACAACAGGTCTTTCCTATTTTAGATGTGATTCATGCTGAATGCTGCCACTCAGTAAGTTAGTCTTTCTGCCACTCGGTGGGGTTTAACTGTAGTGACATCACATGCATACCCTCTACACTTGATGTGTGCAAAGCAAGGCTTTCATTTATGGTAACCTACGGTTCAGCGTGTTGGATATTCCTTTCAGGTTTCTAAAACATTTATGAAATTATAAATCTGTTAGCTAGCTACCCAGGCAAGGACAAGCTCTGGCTTTGGTGGCCTGGAAACCAAGTACCATAATGGCTGGCAAGTTCATTAATTAAGTGCATTAATATAGAATACAAGAAACAAACAAGATAATAAGATTATTATCTACCAGGTCTAAGCAAACCGTCGGCCAGTTCTGTAGCTATAAGCGGAGGTGTTGTGTCGTCACATTGGCCATAAAATAAATCATTTGATTCTTACTACCGTCTTTATTTTTTGATGACCACAGAATGCTGCAGGTTGTGTTTGCTGGGGAGTCATGTCAGTTTTGGGCCAAACTACAGTTTTGTTAGTGTTTCCACAGGTTCAGAAAAGATTAATTAACAATTAATGTCATCTGTGACCACTAATTAATGTGCCTAGGAATCCATGTGTGCAGCAGGTGGTGGGATTTGAAAGCATGTGTTCTAGTTACACAGTTATGGCACCATGGTGTGTTACACACATTAGGTTTAAACATACTGTACCATACCAACTGGAAACTTTTGTTTTACCAAAGTCAATAAGGAGCAAAGTCGACTTCTTTTTCAGGCTGGTAAACCTACTTGTCCGGCAGGCAACTATAAATAAAATAAACTGCCATGACATCTGCTTGTCCCAGGCACCCAGGCTACTGATGTGTCCACCCCAGAGCCATTAACTTGATTACTGAAATCTGAGAAACACAGAACAGTATCACTAACCCTGAATGTAACTCAGTTCTATTTCAAATTCATCATGTTTTATTGGATAAGCTTAGCGGAAACAAGCAGAGCCCTGTTCCACTTGTTCCCCTGAGCCGGCCCCCTGGACAGAACAATCAGTGCTGGCAGGAAGGGCAGAACTTCCTGACACTCGCTGGAATGCTGCTCGTCAAAGTTTTTTTGGGGGGCTGTGGGGGATCAGCTGATCTGAACCACAAGAGCTGCTGTGAAAGAAGGCATGACCTCAGAGCCTACACAGGAAAGCAATTCTTGGATTTGTTCAGGTTTTCTCGCTCAGACCATATGACCTCAATTTCACAGAATTGCTTGAACACCAAGGCACAGCAGTTTATCTGAGGCAAAGTAGACTCAAAGAAGACAAGACTTCGACAGTCACAGAACAGGATATGCGACAAGACACGCCAAGACGTGCATGGACATTTGTCCGTGTCGTCAATCAAAGAACGTCTGTCAAAAATGTAGCCTGTGTTTACCAGAGTTACATCATCCTCAGAGTGCTGGTCATCATCTTTATCTCTCACAGGTCAATGACATCAGCATGATTCACATCAGCGTTGGTGGGTCACCAGACTTCCAGAGAGGTGAATGTGGTTAACACACACCTCTGCCACTTTATTTGGCCAGTTGCTGAAATCATGTCCTGTTTCATAAGCAGCCTCGTTCGTATCTCTTTTTTAAGAAGCAGAGGCGTGTGCACTTAAGCTCTGTGTACAAAGCATATTATGAGGCAACTCCCCATTGGTACAATGTCTTCTTGTGCACCAAGACAACACACACCTAGATAACAGGGAAAGAAATCCTGCTGCACTAAGTGTATGGACTATTAGACAGGCACAGAAATAACAGAACTAAAGGTTCGCTATTATAATAATTTTCCCAAAAGTATTTCAAAGAAATGAAGGTGATATGGCACTATGACCCTGATAGTGGTATTAGTGACTTTTTGGTTTATTAACAAGCTTGTCAATTACGATTGGTAATATTGTTCATATTACACTTCCATCGTCTACATTACTCCTGTACATGTTCAGCGTAGAGCTCGGTGATGGGGGAAAAATGTTATCACGATAATTTTTTGTATATCGGTCAAGCTTGATATTTTTCATGATATAGAATTACACTTTTTTAAAGAGTAGTTAAAGGCAAAAATAACACCATGATACAAGATATCATGAAAAAAATCATCACATTCAACAAATATTATAGAAAATTATGAACATTATGAAAATTATGATTTTATTCATCATTTCCCATAATGCTCTCCAGTAAATCCAGTTAAACAGGACTAATTATACCGGCTTTCTAATGAAACATGCAATTGGTCAGTGTTCTTCAAGTATGGATGATATCCACCACACACATAGAAAAGAACATTGTGACACAGTATGTCCTAATTTATCACGATAATGATAAATAATGAATTACTGCCCAGCTCTGGGTCAGAATTATCAATATAGTCATACCAATAATGCCATCTTGAACTGAAGCGATAGAAAGAACACGACATTTCCCAATCTCTCTAACAGTGAAAGGAATATTAGGGAGAGGAATGCGTTGAGAGCCTTTGCTCCCATCACTGTGCTACACAACATACATCCCTTCCTCTATTTTAGGTCATATCTCTAGAGCTTTGTCTAAAGGAGGGTTCCTTTCTGTTACTATGGCAATGCGTGTGTGTCGCTCGGTGTGTGAGGAGCACGTTATGTAGAAGATAAAGACGAGATTAATGATGTAGAATAGCGGGACTCAGAGACCAAACTCTTCTCCATATTAAACACACACCCCCAAGCACTTCAATATAAAGTCAACCTGAAATATACACACACACACACACACACACACACATCTGTAGAATTCTACATCATAATGGTAACATAATGATTATTTGTAACTAGTGCCGTCAAATTAATGTTAACATGTTAAAGATTCAATCGCGCTAAAAAAAATTAACGGCACTAAAAAAATTTACACAGATTCAAAATTAGTTAAATTACGCAAACCAGCAGTGCCGTCAGTAAACCCGTAATTGACTATTACATTACTCATTTTAGGCTGCACTCCAATTGCAAGTGACCCTAATCTGTATCCCTGCTCCCTACATACTGCACAGGGTACAGAATCCCAAGGGCACTTCATAGGGAACTCGGTCACTAAAACTGCTCTATTTGAAACGCCCTGCAACGTCATCAACAACGGACAGCTGTTTGGTTGTGTTCTACATTACAGCACTCAGCTGTATTTAACACGATAAACAACGCTGTTCAGACTCATTTTATATGCTGTAGGCACATTTGAAATAAATGTGATGAAGCGTCTATGAACTGTGGGTGATTAACTTTTTAATGTATGTTTTGGTTGTGGTTGGAACGTAAACTTACTCTTTGGTCGCAACAAGCTGTGTTACTCTAATTGGTGAATCAATGCCTTTAATTAAACTCCAACTCTAATCAGTATATCAGATGAACAAAAGACAAAAACTTTTTTTATTTTAAAATATGAAAAGCCGTTAATTATTTTTAATATTTACACTTTTATCAAATAAATTCAAGTGAATGAGGCAACATTCAACAGTCGTTTCTCTTAAAATAGACCAGTGATGAACAGCAAGAATACTTTCAATGGTCCTGCGATGCCGACCTGCACGTACAACGCAAATCAACATGTGCATTAAAACCACGATTAACGTGATTTAAAAAATTTATCACGTGACCGCACAATTTTTAACATTTTTTAATTCTATACGCTAAAAGAGTTAGACTAAAATCAACTGTATGAACATACCTAGACCCGTCACAATAATCGACTAAACACAGTTACTCAGATTGTCATGATTAATGCCTTTCCTGTTATTCTAAAATCACTTCTTTTATAAGAAATGTTTTTAATCAATCAATAGAACACATCAGCCCACAAAATTAATGGATATAATTAAAATGTGCCATAACATTTTAATAAAAGAAAAGAAATTATTAGTAAATATGTTTTGTCACAAAATTAGTCATACAAACATAATACACTGCTTTTTCTAAAGTATTAACTTTTTTTGTTGTTTATTTCTGGCTTTATTTGGGTCATGCCTTCTTGAATTTTAAAAAAAAAAACCCTACAGTGGAAAAAACTTAAGAACACTATATGCATTGCAAATTTACACAGATTACCAAAAACTGTTCAGAAGTGTGTGGTTTTCCGAGATTTACGACTATACTGCAAATCAGTTTCACGAATCAATCC
>JAOVVH010000024.1:11264167-11275010 GCA_028566435.1 Scorpiodoras heckelii | reverse complement strand
AGGGGACTAACAAAGTATGTAGAGAAACAGATGGACTACAGGCTGTAATTGTAGAACTACAAAGTGCAGCTATATGGAAAGTGGAACTGAGAAAATGGGCAATGAATGGAGAGAAAAGGAGGTGGTCATAAGGTTATGCCTGATCAGTGTGTGTGTGTGTATATATATATATATATATCTCACTGTTACTGTCCTCGTTCTGCTTCTCGTTCGTGTCGGGTGTATCTGATCTAGGACTCTATATGAAATATGAGATAATATCTGGATAATATCAGAGTAAGTGCATTAGAAGGAGGACTTAAAGCTGCAGATCGTTCTTCCACAAGACTGATTAACCCACACACTTACACACAAACAGGATGACAGCCAGCGTGTTTGTGAAAACGAGACAGACTATTAATAGCAAAGAGTGGAGCTGAAGCTCAGCGGACTGATCCACAGTGCGAGAGTCATTTGGGTATATAAACTGTACAAAAATATACACTTTTCTGCTGCAATGCAAGGTGTACACAGACACACACACATATCACCAGACTCATCTCGCTGGTGACAAACTGCAATCTCCGAAATACGAGCAGAGAGACGCTAACTGTACACCCCACCCCAACCACCCCTCTCATTTCATTTCCTTTATTATTGAAACTCATGAAACAAATTGAAGTCAAGCTCTCAATTATGACAGTGTGTATTACAAGAAAACACAAATCACAAGACAGAAACTATCGCCTGCTGAGATTACCTCCCCCCCTCCTCCACGCCCAGGCTGAAATGGACCAGCCCATCTTCACCTTCTCCACCCTAACCACCCACATCAGATGAGTGGTTTACCCTGCCCAACCTCTTTTTTTATCCTCACCACTTTTCCTGCAGTCTCTCCATCTCCCTTTCTTTTTCTCATACACACATACACACAGACACTGGTGACGAAGCAGCAGCAGACTGAACCTCACCATCTGTTTACTGCCATTTTCACTCACTCAGTCCACACACACACACACACACACACACACACACGACACTCAGACACAAAATCTCAAATATATCGCAAAAACAGCATACGCTGTTGACTGGCCTTGATTTCCCAACAGCCGAGGGCTGTGACCTTGAGAGCAAGTGGATGAAGTTGCGACAGGATTACAAACAGCCGGTGCCCTCAAAGGAAACGCTGATCTGAATAAAAGGGGGCTGGGCTGATGGGATGTTTTGTGTAAAGCTCCTCTGTCTGTGGGGGCAGTGAGAGGAGATGTAGCGAGAGATCGGCCATTCTTTTAGCTCATCCTCTCTGTGTTCTGCTCTCTGCGCCTCCTCTTAGAGGCCTGTTTACAGTCCCTCAGAGCTCTTCACCTGGACCACTGCAGGGTGTGTGTGTGTATTTGTGTGCACACACACATGCATGCATGTCCTATGAGTCTTTGTTTAACGCAATCAAGTATGCTGTACAGGCTGTCCTCACACAAGCTATAATGTGTAGCTTGACTACAAATCATATAGGTTTTGATTAGATTTTCCCATTTTATTTGCGTACAGCCTATTTTAGGCAAACCACGTGATCAGATAAGCAATTTCATGAATATTTTTTGAGCTTTGAGCATATATTTGCGGCATGCTTCTAGAATGTATCCTACACATCCGTCTTTTGCGTTCTGCCGATACGGAAAGCCTCAAGGGTCAAACTAGTTGTTTCTCTGCTAGAAAAAAGTCCAGGATTAATTATAACTATGTAATATGTAATAAGTACAGAATTAAGCCTTATGCGAGCGTGTGTGTGTGTGTGTGTGCGTGTTTCTGGCAAAACTGTAGTGTCAGTATCGGAAGTGAAAAAGGGGTATCAGGATCTCTCTAGTAGCAGTACTTTTTGAACAATCTCAGCAGTTTTTAACTATAACACTGTAATAACTGTGATCATTTGGTCACTAAAATCATTCTACAAAATTTTCATACCATTTCATCTCTATTGTTAAGACAATAGCCAACATGGTAAAGAGGACATTGCGTCTAATATTACACGTAGAAAGATTTCATACATACTGGGCAATTTGGACTGTGTATACGCCCATACTTTTTACTTTGTTATTACTTAAAAATAAAAAATATAATACGATTCACACAAACCAATAGTTATTGAATATGTATTAGCATTCACCATTGTTTTAAGAAAACATTCAAATATGTAAGGTGACACAGCTCAGCAACAGCAAACTAGTTGTCCTTTTTTTGGTGTTTATTCTGGCAAATGTATAAATTATGGACAAAGCACACAGTATGGTATTTGGGGCCTTTTATATGGGTTATATGAGCATCGTCTGAATTTTTTCGGACGGATTCTTAAAAACTCCACATCAAGGCCAGTTCGACACAGTTACGCTGCAGTTCCAGCTGCACACAAGAAACAGATGTGAACGCTTCAGTGTTCTCACTCTTGTTTATGAAAACAGAACCTACAGAAACTAAGAACATTTTCTAACTACAAATGTAAATGACTGAGCAATAATACTGCCCTCATACATAATCAAACGGAAAACAGGTAAAGGTGTGCAGACGGCAAGCCACACCATCGGAAGATCTACGGAGGAAAATCAGAGGAGAGATGGATGGATGAAGTAAAAAAAAAACAAAAAAAACGAATCTATGATGACGATGACACACGTGTTGTTGCATGTCTGATCTGCAACACGTTTACCCACGTGAGAGAAACAGACAGGCAGAGAGAGAGAGAGAGAGAGAGAGAGAGAGAGAAAGAAGTCAGAGAGAGAAGCAAAAGAGACAGGGAGGGCAGGGACAGAGTGAGACAGGGAGATGAAGAGAGAAAAGGGAGAACGAGAGACAAAGAAAATAAGGACACAATATTAGAGAGAGAGAGAGAGTGAAAGTGGTGTAGGATGGGAAATTTCAGTAGGTCAAGGCAGAGAGTGGTGATGGATCCACACAGCATATCCTTTCACAAATAAATGCCTTGCTTATTTGATACAGAAGGGGATAGAGAGAGAGAGAGAGAGAGAGAGGGAGAGGGGGAGAGAGGAAAATCAGTATAAGAGAGCTTAAACAGAATTTAGAGATATATTTCTCATTATTGGGACAGCAATTAAAAGATGATAAAAACAGCCCTTATTTAAACGTATGCCTGAGTGCGTCCCCACTCGACCGTGTAACTGTTTGATGTGTGTGTGTGTGCGTGTGCGCGCGCGTACGTGTGTGTGTGTGTTTAATTAAGGACACAGGCAGTGTGTTCGGAAGCGAGTGGCCTGGCAGGCATGAGCGCAGTGACACCAGGGTGAAGAACCCTGTTTGGACATCGTGCTAATGAGAGCTTTAAAAGAACTGCCATAGGACGGCATTCCTCTCTCTCTCTCTCTCTCTCTCTCTCTCTGCCTCTCCCTCCCTCCCTCTCTCTTTCTCTTCCTATCCCTGCCTTTTACACACACAGGAGAAATAAAGGACAAAAACCTCCACAGATAGAGTAATACAGTCTTTCCCCGGTCTATCTCTCTCGCTCTCTCGCTCTCTGTCAGATTCCTCCCGCTGCTCTACTTATCATTCTCAAACTCACTTGTGGGTTGAAGATGATTTATGTGATATCGTAATGGCCCATCTAAAGAAAGACCTTTACTCAGGACACATTTACTTATTATTCATTGGACAACCCCCTTCCCCCAAGCATTTCACCCCAGGAACCCCCACACGCACATACGAACACGCACACAAGAGCACACAGAGCTACAACCAGAGTTACACATATGCTGAGAACGTCAGTGCAGATGATCGCACACCTCTCCATCATCTGCATTTGCCTCCGTTTGCTGCGTCACTTTAATTCCGCTGACTTTTCCCCCATAAAACTAATTACGAGCCAGAAACAGGAGCAGAGGGACAGAGGGAGCTGGAGAATGGGATAAAGAAAAGCATCTGACGAACAATAGCACTGCTGCGATTCATTACTATAACACTGCAGCTGAAGAAACAGCGTGTGGTGCGGTGTGTGTGTGTGTGTGAGAGAGAGAGAGAAAAAAGTACCTAAGTATACACATATACTCATGTGTACAGGTACTGAGACACACCTGCACCTGCAGCCAACAGCTGTCAACGGCTTCCTCATAGCCATGTGTGTGTGTATGTATGTGTGTGTAAAATGCCATATCGCCAAGCCATAAGACTGAAGTGAGTCAGACAGAGATCATGTAGGTATTTGGTGGCGTGATGAGTTGTGTGCTGGTGTCATAACAGTAGTTACAGTAGGGCTGCCCGTGGCCGGGAGTACAGAGAGTGGCGTGCTCTCAGAGTAGGAGGGGCAGCATATGATCTCTCCCATATCAATCCGACTGACACTAGCCAATCATGGGCGTCTGCCAGCTCATGCATACAGAAGGTGGGTAGGAGCGCTCTCCTCCGAGTGTGTTACACTGCTCCGTGACATTGCATGAGCAGCAGCTTGAAAAGACGCAGAGACTGGCATCACATGTCTTGGAGGAAGCACGTGACGGCCTTCGTCCTCCCTGACTGGCAGTGATCATGTGATATGGGAGAAACCACGATGGATGGGAATTGGGCATGACCAAATTAGGGGAGAAAATCGGGGGGAAAGCCATAAATAAATCAATTAAAATCAATAAATAAATAAATGTTGAATCACGCAGCACTTTTTTTTCCCACTTTCAGTCAGAGCTTTGCTTCAAATATTCGCATTGAATAATTATGTCTTTTTAGTGCATGAAAAAGGGTCTTTGTGAACTCATTTTCCCGTCTATACGCGTTATGAACATGCCCATTTTGCCTGGCTGTAAGAGGTGTTAAAACTGTCACCAAACAACACATTCAGTCATATAGTACAGAACTAGAGTAACTGATCAATTCCACCCATTAGCCAAATTTAACCAGCAATTAGCTGGGGGCCTGGTGTTAACAGGCAGCCATTATCGCGTGTGCATGCGTGTGTGTGTGTGTTAATGAACATTGTGCGCATGTCTCTGAGGGCAGCTGGCCTACATTCAGTATGTTCATGCACCATATTCATGCTTGTCTCCTTCTTGTCAGACTTACAGACCTACTTTCATTTACCACAAAGGAAGTGACATCACAACCACATGCCTGTTTCCTTTCGTGTAAGAAGAAGTGAAATAAGTATTTCTTTGTTAAAACCCGCAGGATGACTTCATACAGCCATTTTTGGCTCATTCAATACTGAAGTCCCACACTAGAAAGAGTAGGGTGAAGTTCTTGGCACAATAAAGCAGGATTCTTTTGAAGTCAATCAAAAAAACAAGAACTGAGAGTAAATTTATTTTTAGGCCTTGACTCCAGTTCATATCATGACTGACATGTTGACATTTTGTTACTGAGAATGGGTCGGACACTGTGTCCTGTGGGGCATCGAGTTAGGACATTTCGCGACAAGAGGGAAACACGAGTCGGTGTGGAAGCGTTTCATGTCATCCGATGCCTCGGAAATGCAGTTCAATTCAACGGAGCCTCGAGGAGCAGCGCCAGCAATACGGGTTAACCAATCACAGGGACACGAAATGGAACAACGCCCAATCAAAGCACAGCCACAAAATGACCTTTCCTATCAGACAAGCCCTTCTATAACATATTCCCAGTGGAGCAGCCAGTCGTCTGGTTCTCACCACAAAGAGAAAGACTTGCTTTTTATATCACATCTCCACAAGGCACACTGCACAGGACCTCCCTAACAGCATGGGTTTTCATCTACTGCCTAGTTGACCAAGGAAGAAGAAAAAAAAAAAAACAAAAAAAACACAAAATGCAAAAAAAAAACGTCAGAACAATAGAATACCAGCCGGGAAAACAATAGAGCATCAGGGGGACCGTCCCCCACCACCCGCCATATGTAGTGTAGACGTGATGCTCTCTGCTCTGCCCTGTTCAATTTCGATTCCTCCAAAAAAAAAAAAACGCATGAAAGATCAATGCTTAGCTGACCACTGCGTTATATCTCCGTCCTTTTCACCATTACATGCCGTTTAAAGTCCCCACCCAGACCCAGGAGAGGACAGACACTAGAAACAGCTCTCATCTCGACCCAAGGGGGTAGCGAATCAAACAAATGCAAAACACGTTTACTCAAGCACTAGAGCTAACGGCAGAACATGATCAATACCATCTGACCATCTGAACCCTTAAACAAGCCATCAGCATGTCTAATCAGGAGTGCTGAGCACGCCATGTTAAAAAAAAACAAACAAACAAGATAACAAGATAGCAGAAGAATCAGGCAGCATTAAAATGATCACAGTTAAGTACAAAATATCATATCAAAATACCATGTTTAAACTGAATGACAAAAGCATTAGACTGATGACTGTCATCAGAAAGTTATTTGATGATTAGACAGTTCACCTACCCATCCTCCTTGCTCTTGGATCCAGGGCTGGATGTGGTTGTCCAGGTAGACAGTCATCCACTCAGCGATACGCGCAACCAGCGGACTCATCTCCTTTTCAACGCACTCGACACAGAGGGCACCCCCAAAGGCGAACAAGCCCACGATACGGCCCCAGTTGACACCGTCGCGGAACACCTCGTCCATCACGCTCTCGAAGCTCTGGTACACCGTGACTGGAGTGATATGCAACTGTGATGACAGGTCGCTAAAGGCGCGTGCATAACGCAACTCGAACTCGTTGGCTGAGTCACGCAGCGCCTCTTTTACCGCCTCCAGGCCTGCCGCACCGTTCACCTGCCTCTGAGGGGACAATGTCGGCGATCGTGGAGGAGTTCCTGCTGAACCTGTCCCGTTTATGGAGCCATTAACGACTGCTGTCGGCGTCTCCAATTCTGCCGCTCCTTCTGCATTCTCTTCCCCCGCCTGGCCTCCTTCGCTTCCATTCGCATCTTCCGTCAGCCCAATGTGGTTGCAGGGGTAGTTTCTCTGGGAGAGCTTGTACTTGATGAAGTACACGACCAGTTCTCTGTTGTAGTAAGACATATTTAAGAGCGATATGTCGATTATCTGGCGCTGGATACACTCCTGCTCGCTCGTCAGTGTCTGAAAAACAGCACACAGACGCTCGCGTCTCTACTCAGACTTGTGTCGTCACTGGCTCTCTCATCACGGATCTTAAACCAGGTTGACCTCTGATCTTCATCGATTTCCTCTGCCGGCGTAAACAGATACAATCAAGGATGGTGCAAGGGCTCGGGCGCTTTGGTCACAGAGCAGTGAAATAAAAAAAAAGAAACAATTAGTGAGAGTGCTCTCTCGCAAACATATAAACTAAGAGAATTAAACTGTTCTCTAAACAGGAGGAGGAAGTCAGGATTAGAAGAAGGGTTAAGGGCTACTGTATAACTGGGACATAAGGCAAAAATACTCTGTAATACTTGAAGATATTACCATGTTTTTCTTGTCTGTTTTGATAACAATGGAGCAATACATCAGCTGAGCCATGATGAAAAACAAGACCAGAGTTTAATTAATTTATTGATTTAATGGTGACAAGGGTAATGAGTGTGAAACATGTTTTAATATCCAATTATTTACCTAGACATGGCAATACTCAGGAAAAGCTCATGATAACTATAAAGACTCGCAACAATACAGTTACTGAGAAATGCTTATTGTGATATTTATCACAACTGATCGTGGTGTTATATCCTAAGCTTTTGTAAATAAACACCTTTTTTTTAAAAAAACAACAAAAAAAACCAATGGCTGATCTGGTTGTGCAACGCAGCAGATGGTGTCACTTATCATCTGCCTCTGATGAAGAACAAAAAAACATGCTCCTTTCCCCTTCTCTAAGACAGAAGGCTAGACTGACCTTGACCAGAGTGAATTTAGCCAGCAGGATTTGAACATCCACTGTGCTCAGACTCAGGATCTCAAGCTGGACATGAGGAAATATGAGCTGGAGTACCGTACATACGCAGCGCAAGTCCAGCATGTAGCACGTTCAGCACGCGTGAAGACTTTTCACCAAACACAATGCGCGCCTGATCGCAGAGTCACGTCCCAATACGCAACAATCATAACGCAATAAAGGCTTGTCGTGCAAAACTCGGTGACGCTCACCGCCTGTACAGAGCGTGTTCACACGAAATAACACATCCGACCTGCTACGCGCTTTAACACCCCCCCCCATCCCTAACAATGGGTCCACACGACAACAGCGCAGTTGTGCGTGAACTCAGACACGCAGCCTGAGCAGCAAACACGTGCTCAAGCGGTGCAGCCACGCTCCCCACACCGCTCCCCCGACCACGTTTCAGATAGAAATCAGCACCCAGATCAAATCACTCATGCTTAATCGATCTTATTAAAAAAACGATCCAGGAGCTTCGGCGTGACTAGATTAACCTAGCTAGCGATTCATGTTATAACTAGACAGAGGAGATGTAATATATCTGCGGCGATCAGGATCTGTTGACGCGGATTATTAACACGAGACTCAGGCAGGAAGAATGCTTGCCCTTAAGGCCAAGCGCAGTCATTAAGCACGCTATGCCAAAGAATAAAATCCTACCAGAAACCAGCTAAATAACCTAACACACCCTCGAGAACTCTCAGCCTTCACACAGGCTGTGCAGGGCTTAGTTAGAAATTAACTGAAACACTGGCCGTCGATAACACGGAGCTCGGTTCCACTTTGGACATTGTACAGCAGCTCTGATTATCTCTATTGTAGCTGAACAACACACATGACAACCTGCTGAACCACAAAGTTATCTAGTTAAAGAACAACAACCCCTGCTTACCTACCTAGACGTTAAAATCCGGTCTGGTCTTCACGCGAGCTCTGAAAACACTCGCTAACTTCTATGTGGTTTTGTTCGCACAAGAAAGGTTTGACCCGATCTGTAACAGCTGCTTTCCAGAATCTACTGTAAAGTCTGGCAAAATAGGCAGAATGAACAGAAATCTTTCTTTCGCCCCGCCCCAGTTCCCACGCACCGAGCGGCCCCGCCCACACAGCAATTACGTAACTATAGGAACCTGTTTCGGCGCAGCAATTCGTGTGTGTGTGTGTGTGTGACGCGCAATAATGGAATTTGGAATTTCTAATTCGAATTTCCGAATGAAAACAACGGATTACACACAGATCAGTCTGTACATTAACGATCCCGCCACTTGATCTGTACAGCCAGTGGATGTCATTAAAGTAGCTGCCCGAAATTATCACTGGGCATCACTTAGCGTTACAGATCGGGCTATAATTATGAAGCTAAATAATTAAGATAGTATTGAATCCGGAACAGTACAAGACCGTTAGGTTAGCTAGCCTAGCTGCAATGCTGCAACAACTTGGTGTAAACAAACGAGAGAATTATTAATAGAACGCGTTCAGTTCAAACGATATTTAAATAAAAACACACACCGCCCTGAAACGCTAACCGACAGTCCACAGAACTACACAAACACACATATAAAGCAATTACCAACAGACTAAACAATAAAATAATATGATAAAAAATAACCTGATTTTCATCCAACTAATCTAGCTAACAGTCCTTTTCCTGCTCAGCCCTAGCCGAGCTAACTACGTCAGTCCTGGGCTACCACAGCCTTCTCAGTTCCCCAGCTAACCTAGCAGCCCTGACGTTAGCTTACACAATCGGCCCGGTTTTCCCCCCGCAAGTCACAATAAAGGACGAAAGAACGGATAGTTACGACTACACAACATGCTACTTACTCAGATGATCAAGCGCGTTACGTCTCGCTCTCCCACATGCTCGAAATATTGAGCAGGACTCCAGTCCGACTGTATATCCGACATTTCTTGCTCAACCTACACGAAACTAACACCGCAACCTAGCAAAGCGACGCTAACGCTAGCTCTCTGGCTACCTAACCTGCTTGCTCGAGAGGGAGCCCTTATTCTTTTTACACTCCTATTAAGACAAATCCCACCTTTTGTGCAAGGATTGGCAGATAGCGATCTTCAAAGGGGTCCGCCCTTAAAGATGACCAATCGCATTAGAACAGGAAACGTGCTTGTCAAAATGCGGGCGGGGAAAAAACAAACAAACAAATAAACAAAAAAAAAACCAAAAAAAAACCCCAATATAAACCCGACACCATCTGCGCATGCGCATGTAATCCACCCTCTTGCATTTACTAATCTGAGGCAGGTGAAGTCGGTGTTTAGGTAGATTAGATTCTTGCAAGACAGAAACGTGCAGAAACGTGCATTTGAGTAATAGGCTGAGATTCAAACTTTTATTAATAATTGATTAAGACCAAGTCAAGGTAGTAAAACCAGCCGAACCAGAGCCGTGAGCAACTTAAGTGTAACTTTGGTAACCGGTCCCAGTCATCCCAGTAACGCTTTCCGTGGGCATTCCCTCGTGACTCTAAATAAACCACTTTACTCCCAACACTTATTTGTGGTTTAATGTTTGGCACAGCTCTGTGAGTCAAATCTCGCTTTAATAAAGAATACAATAAAGCACCGGGGTGTAACCCTCTTTATTACCCCCCCAAAATGGTGTTAGTTCTGTGGTACTTTAAGATCACATGTTCACCCTCAGCATCCTTTATTTAACACAGAAGCGAAGTTAGAAACATAGCAGAGTTTATCAAAGACGTTTTTTTTTCCAGCCAGGGCCCACATTTTAGAGTACAGGTATTAGTATATAATCCAACTATTAACTTACCAAGCAGATAGGCAAATATCCATCCATCCATTCTCTTCCACTTTATCCTGCTAGTCAGGGTCACGGGGGTGCTGGAGCCAATCCCAGCGTCATGGGGCGAAGGCGGGGTACACCATGGCCAGGTCACCAGTCCATCACATGGCCAACACACACTCACGCACGCACACATTCACACCTACGGGCAATTTAGAGTGACCAATCAACCTAACATGCATGTCTTTGGACTGTGGGAGGA
>JAOVVH010000024.1:11246009-11259427 GCA_028566435.1 Scorpiodoras heckelii | reverse complement strand
ACTAACAAAGTATGTAGAGAAACAGATGGACTACAGTCTGTAATTGTAGAACTACAAAGTGCAGCTATATGGTAAGTCGAACTGGGAAAATGGACAATGAGTGTAGAGAAAAGGAGGTGGTCATAATATTATGCCTGATCGTTGTATATAAGGGGAATTACCTTGTCATCAGGGAGTCTGAGTGTTCTGGTGAGTAGGAGTAGTAGTAAGCTGGTCCAGGCCTCTCTGTGGCTCTCTGAGGTTAGGCTGATAAAGTAGGCCAAGGCTTCACTACACACACTGTGAAAGGAGAAAAAGAATTAAATACATAAATACACACGAGTGATAGGGTGAAGTGAATGCTGAAGCTTTTTCTGTCAATAAACATTTATATTTATATGAATGAAAATACATATCAAAACTTCTGGTAAATCTCTTATTAAAATTTAAAATGACTGAACTTAAAAGCCGGAGATATTGAGGCTGGCACTACACAATCTGATTACCATTTACATAAAGGTTTTCACTGCACCAGCCTTACCCTGGTAAAATTAAAGCACACTAATAAACGTAAGACACTTCATGAAAGTGCACTCACTAGCCACTTTATTAGGCAAATTGCACATTCATGCAATTAT
Organism: Scorpiodoras heckelii; assembly: GCA_028566435.1. NCBI lineage: Eukaryota > Metazoa > Chordata > Actinopteri > Siluriformes > Doradidae > Scorpiodoras > Scorpiodoras heckelii. Next base: position 11,258,810 of record JAOVVH010000024.1, on the reverse strand, counting down.
CCAATCAGCCAATCAAGTGGCAGAAGCACAGTGCATAAAATCATGCAAATAGAGGACAAGGGCTTCAGTTAAAGATCACTGCATATATAAGAACGTTTTGAGGGGTTTTTTTTGTGGTGGTGGGATTGAGTACATGTTGATAAAAGACATCAGAGAAGAATGGCTAGACTGGTTTGTTCTGAAAGTTTATGGTAACTCGGATAACCACTCTTTACAACCGTGGTGAGCAGAAAGGCATCTTGTATCAAACACTACAATTAAGTGGATGGAGTAAAACACACAATAGGTTCTACTCCTGTCAGCCAAGAATCTGAAGCTACAGTGGGCTACAGACTCACCGAAACTAGACATCTGAACATTGGAAAAACATTTTCTAGTTTGTTTTTTCCCCTCCCACAATCTTCATTTGGTGTAGAGGTGTTTCTAATAAAGTGGTTAATTAGTTAGTGTAACTTGCCTATTAAAATCAGAGAGGAAATGGACACTTGTCTCTAAATCTATTCCTTTACCTCTACCTTTACAATTAGTTACTTTACAAAGCATTTTACTGTGTTACTTTCAAATAACACGACTGCAATTAAGCAGAACTGTTTGACAAGAGCAGACTAGTATTTGACACACATGGCAATTATTTGCTTATGTGGATTATTACATGTTAAAAGCCGAAAAACCAAGTGCAGGCTACGGAGTTTTTCCATGTTATTACATCCAGATGTTTCAATTGCTACTTGAGAGTAGTGAGCTGTTATAATGTAAGCATATGGCTGTACTTCGTTATAGTAAACCTCCATGGGCCCTAGAGTCCAAACTCACAGCAGCAGTCGGGTCTGGATGTCGGGCCATGCGCCCTGCAGTCGCGTGTCCGAGTACATTCGGAACATTATCCTCAGGCTGCAGGCCAAGCTGCTCGTCTCCTGCTTTAGCAGGTTGGGTTTCGACTTGCCCTTGAATCCTGCAGAAACACAAAGGCAGGCAAAACCTCATTACCAACCAAATACCAAGTACTTTACTGAGTAATTACTCAGTAGATCATCACAGAGAACACTATACAGATTGATGTGAGACCACTTGGAATAACAATCAGTTTAAGTGTTGTGGCAAAAGACGTTAAGCGTACATGTTAGTGTAAAAAAGTCTTGTCACTGCAGGTCTAATGAGAGTAACTGATGTTAGCTACTGTACATATTGAATAGTTTTATTTGAAAGATCAGTAGCTAGCCCAAATTGCATATAATCTGATACAATAAACTAGTGAGCATATTAAAATTAAGTGAGCAGTCACTGCTGTAGCCAAATCATATCTATGAGTGCATAAGATGGTATAGGTACATCATAGACTTAGATGGTATGCTTTTTTTTATTCTGAATACAACTTATCTGAAAATAATTCTGAATACAACTTATTTTGCCATGAGCTGTTCCACTTGTTCATGCAGTTTTCAATATGGACCCACATTCTGTCCTGGGAACAATTTTTGTGTTTTTTGCTCTTCTTTCTAATTAAACAGCAGTCTCAGTAGCTCACACTTTTCCTATCTACAAAAATGATGAGAGAAACTATTTCAGTTTATCAAGGACTCCAAATTTGGTGCCGCGTCCTCTGCCAAAGACCAGGAACCAGTGGATCCAAGTCCTGGTGGTAAAGAGCCGTTCTCATGGAATGTACCAATCAGAAAAAGAAGCAAAATCTCCAAATGGCACAACAGTCTTTCATTACATAATGCACAGAGGTATCAATTTAGGGCTGGTTTTTGATTAAAGTGTTTTTTCTGCCATCATATTCTGTTCCTTGTGGAAACTCACCTAATGTTACCCCCACATGGTGCATACATGCACAGAAAGAATATATTTATTCCAACCATATGATATCCTTCTGTCCATCCATTCTAACCTTGACATCGCTGGCTCTGCATGGAAGTGCTTTAAGTCCTACCTGGAAGGGTGCTCCTTCCAGGTAACATGAAATGGCTCAACATCCACTCCATGCAAACTCTCCACTGGTATCCCACAAGGCTCAGTACTGGGTCCTCTTCTATTTTCACTCTACACTCACTCATTGGGAGATATTATCTCTTCACATGGTTTCTCCTACCATTGTTATGCCGATGATAATCAGCTCATCCTTTCTTTTCCTCCTACTGATACTCAGGTTTCAGGTCAGGTCTCTGCATGTCTATCAGACATTGCTTCATGCTTCAGCTCAAGCTTAATCCAAACAAGACAGAGCTGCTTTACATCCCGGGAGCTGCAGGTCTTCATTGTGATCTCTCAATTTCCTTTGAGAACATGGTGATCATGCTGTCTTCAGAAGCACATAGCCTTGGAGTAGTTGTAGATGATCAGCTCTCTTTCGCAGCTCATGTTGCTAACCTGACCCGGTCATGCAGATTTTTCGTTTACAATATTTGGAGAATTCGACCATTTATCTCAAGGGAGGCCACCCAGGTACCTGTTCAGTCTCTTGCCATCTCAAGACTAGACTACTGCAACTGGCTGGCCTTCCGATGTGTGCCATCAAACCCCTGCAACTGATACAGAACGCTGCAGCCAGACTTGTGTTCAACCTTCCCAAGTTCAGTCATGTCACTCCGTTGCTGCAAAACCCTTCACTGGCTTCCTGTAGCAGCTCGCATCAGATATAAAACCCTGATGCTGACCTACAAAGCCAAAAATGGTCCAGCCCCTCCCTACCTGATGGCAATGGTCAAAGCCCGATGCGTACCCAGAGCCCTTTGGGCTTCAATCACAGCTCGACTTGACCCACCGTCATCCAGGACACATGGGAGGCAAGCTTTTCTCTGTCCTGGCACCAAGGTGGTGGAATGATCTTCCCCTGAGTGTCTGAACAGCAGAGTCACTTGCTGTATTAAACAACTAAAGACCCACCTCTTTTGAGAGCACTTGAATGAGCACTAGCTCGAAACTGTTACCACACTTACAGCTTTTATGTAGTTTAGAAATTCCTTGGGTTTTGGACTTGTTTTACTTGTAATTTTTATTAGGTAGTATATGGCTAAATTCTAGCAGTACCATAGCTCAAAGTAGCTTGAATTCAGATCTACCAGCCCTAGCTTTGGATATTCCAAGTTAACGACTAAGCACTTTTGTAAGTCGCTCTGGATAAATGCCACAAATGTAAATGTAAACGTAAACCAGAGGGAAATTTACTAATTAAGCATTTACATGGTTATTAGGTGCTAATATTTTCCTAGTTTCTTATTTTGCAGATGGGGACAGCCTACTGTGATTAAGGTGGTTACACAAGGCATTTTTATTCTGATTGGGATATTATTCAGATTATAAGTGGAATATTATGGTCCATGTAAACGTAGCTTCTTTCAAAGAATTGTCTAACTGTCTTTACAGGAGTGTATGGAGGAGACCAACCTGCCCTCCAGAGCGCAGTCCTCTGCTCATTGTTGGAATTGAAGTCTTTAGCGAAGCTGTGCGACTCGAGTAGGCAGTCAAGTAGTTTGAAGAGGTGCTGAGGAGAGAGATGCCTATACATGCCCTGCTCTGACCCAACCTGTGGCTTGCCCTCCTCATTCTCCTCCAGACCATCTCTCTGAATGGAGAGGACACACGAACACCAGAACTTGACATTGTAACCTCAGCTCTGTCTTCTTCATGGTTGCATAACATTAAAATTCTCTGCAGGCATGCAAATGTTAAGCCCACAATAAGAAAAGGACATTAATGGAACTTAAGACAGACAGACATACCAGAGCAGCAGCCATGTTCTCAGCATCCTCCTTCTTGCTTGTGGCTGGGTAGAAGACAATGTTGTCTATGGTTTGAATGAGCTCCAGCTGCACCACGCACTTTATGAGGAGTCCTGCAAACAGCTTCTGGTCCGACACTCCTGTGACATACAACACACAGGTCTTAGAAAAGTACTACTTTTTTGAGTCCTATCTGGATTTGTGTCTCTGTATTTTATTATGTGAAGTTACTGTGTGTGTATGTTGAATCAGAATCGCCTTTATTGTCATTATAATTTACATTACAATGAAATTTGAGTGCAACTCCAAGGTGCTTTGCAGATATTTTAAGAATTTAAATAATATCTACATAATTACACAACTAGATAAAAAAAAAATGTTATAGGACAAAAATATACACTATAAAAATGTAAAAAATATATAAAATATAAAATATGAAATGTAAAGCAAGGGTTTATATACAACAGATTGCACTGGAGAATATTGCACAGGAGAATAGTATTGATGAACAATTTACAATTACTATGTGACCACAAATCATAAAATCAAAATCATAATGGCTAAAATGTCCTGGGTGACTTTTTGACATTATACACCTTTAAGGAATTGATATGAAATCCAAACAAATCTAAACTTTAACACTAATTCATCTGTTGCTGAATACATTTTGTATTTATCGAGGCGGCTTGTACTGTGACAGCTAGCTATTTGCATTAAGCTAGTGTTAGAGTCTGAGCTAACATTTGAAAGGAACACAAGTGTTATTAGTTAGCCTTAACTAAAGCTTTCCCACATCCCTTGGTCCATAACAGGCTGTAATTTACAGTCTGTAACTAAAATAACTGTCAAGTGAGGTAGCCGTCTTTATTCTTTTGGAAATCATTTTTCATAGTTTTACTGTCATATTTTAAGTAAGCAGTACTAGTTTACCTGAGTGAAGTATTTGAAATTGAACTTTTATAACCTTGACCAGACTATGTATTTAGACACGTACTCCCACGTTTACCACTGAGATAACGTACTGGTAATGGCCAGGGTAAATTTCTATCTCTAGACCTTCCTAGGAGACATGAAAATTGCAGGCAAGGTTATGAATCACTGAGTGATGTGACTAGACATCTATATGCTGACTGAATATATCAGTTTGTTGTGTTGAACAGAGGATGAATTTATTAAGTGGACTAATCATGGTTTAACTGTTGCTTTAACCATTCACTAGTAAATCAGGAGCTCCAAGTATACTATTTTGTCTATATTAAACAGAATTTGCATAAAGATACAATCCATTCAGTCTCCTACAATGACTTCTACATAACCTGCATGACTCTCTACACTTTATTTGTCAACTGTCTGAAATTACACTATGGTCATAAGGGCCTTAAAACAACTACACTATCCTGTCACTCCTTTATCACATTTGTTTTGTATTTTTATAAATTTGCACACTGTAAAATGTTTATTATTTTGTTCACTATAAATGTTATGTCCTTCCTACTTTTTATGATTTTACTGGGTTATCACATCAAAGACTCATCTTAGCTAAGGAAAAAATTAGCCAACAAGTAGCAGTGATAACATTTATAGGTCATAGTACTTTTTTCCAGAGTATAATTAATGTGCAGTGGAGACCCGAGTATGACAACAAAGCCTATAGCAGAATTAATGAAAACTGAGATAAGAGAGTGACAGCTTATATGTGTTTAATGCAAACTGGAAAAATGCAGATGATTCTGTGACATTCAGAAAGAAGGTGAGAGATGATGAGTGGGCTGCTTACGTGCATGGGGCTTTCCCCTCCAGGCTTCGTCACTGGCAGTCGACATCTGACTCTGTCCTCTCTCTGACAGCGTCCTCTCAAAGCTACTTTGAGACTGAGAGTCCATTTCTACGTCCTTGAAAATAAAGAATAAAGTTCACTTGGATCACACTTCGGAAATAGAGCTTGTTCAACCTGATCTCTAACCAGGGCGTGTCAGTTTTAGAAAGCATATAACAAGATTTTTACTGGCATATAAACATCAGAGTGCCATTTGGCTGGTGATTTGCTCTGTGCATCGTTTTTTCGCCGGTGTGTGTTTGTGCGCCTGTGTGATATTTGCTTATGTTAGTCATCTCACCATGTGTTTCCCTTCTCCCACCTCTTCTTCCTGCCCAGCTGGTCTCCATGTCAACAAGCTATTAAGAAGATAATAATCACATTAGGTTAGGTGTATTTAATTAAGAGCATTTCATACAAATCAGTGTTGCCTTGAAACAAAGAGGCTTCATGGTCCTGTTGTTAGCATTAGACAATATCATGGTGGATAGGAAAAAATATTAATATCCTTAATAAATGCAGGGGTGGACAAATCACAAATTCATTAGCTAGCACACTAGGCAGGCACCACTGTACTGTTTTAGTAGCACATAATGTAGGTAGGTAGTTATGGTTTTTGCCATTCCAGCACAGTTAGGCTATATATATATATGGCACTGGCATATATACATTATTTTTCTAATTGAAAATAAAATAAAGGGTAGATTTACATCTTAAATTTGACCTTTTAACTTTAGATAATCTAGGAAGTCCAGAATCTTCTTAGGTGGTTTTCCTTGAAAGAGTTCTTAATAGTAGTTTTTCCTGAGATCATCGATGGCAGGGCATTCTCTTAAGATATGTTTTATTGTTAATAATGAATCACACTTTTTGCAAGATGGTGCAGCTTCTCCAAGAAGTAGGTGTTGATGCGTCAAAGCTGAGTGTTCTATGCGGCATCGCGTTATTATTGTCTGATCCTGTCTTCTTAAAGGCTATTGGTTGGGGTACCTGTTGAGCCGTGGATTGAGTTAATGTAGTTTTGTTCTCAGTGTTATGATTCCATTCCTCTTGCCATATATTTTTACAAAAGGTTCTGGCTTTGTAGAGGGCATCTGTGGGTGGGACATAGCACCAGGTGAACTCCTTTTCAGCTGCTTTTTTTGCCAGTTTGTCTGCTTTTTCGTTACCTGTAATGCTGTAATGGCTGGGGACCCAGCACTAAATCAGGTATAGTCCTTCTTCTTTTAGATCCTTCTCTGTTGCTAGAATATCTGAAATTATGGGATGATCTGTTTGGAAGGATACCAAAGCTTGGAAGCAGGATGAAGAATCAGAACATATAAGGAAAAACTCGTGAGGGCTTATCTGTATGAAATTCAAAGCCAGGAGGATGGTGTGGGCTTCTGCTCTAATGTTAGAGCTGTGTTGGTAGTCGGATGTATAAACTGCTGCTCCTGCATGGAATAGTTGCCCAGAAACCTAACAAACTACACCAAAAAGTGGCAGTGTAGTAACATATGCCAAGTAACAAGTATATGATCTTGGAGCACACTGTGTTTGTATCTCTTTGACTAAAAGCAAAGCAAAATTGTTAACCCAACATTTCAGCTATTACATTTGGTGTTCTGTCCTCGCATCCCATATTATTTGACTCTGGATAATGTCTTTATTTTCCACAAGGTGACTCCATGTGTGCTAAAACGACAGCATTTCTGTTGAACTTTATGCAGTTACAGTGGCAAAAAGGAATAGATCACCACAGAAAGAATACCTGTTCACTGGATAACTATGAATAAAAAAGTTGCCCTGTCAAGAAATTTGCTTGTCCCAGGCACCTGAGCTGAACTGATTTGTTCACTGAAACGGAAATCACCTGAAACTGTTACTGTGTTCATCACTAAGCCAAGAAGCTTTAGCAGAGTGTGTAAGCAACATACGCATGAGGGCTGGTAGACTGGAAGATCTCCAGCATGCAGGTGCAGGTGATATCCCAAACTTCCTCACTGAACTTCTCTCCATTCTGGATCACCAAGTTTTCCAAACAGTTGGTGCCCGACCGTGCCAGCTGCTCATTATCTAAAAACACAGAGTAAAGACTATGTAAAAGCTGCACAAAGTACAGAAACCTCTGGAACCATGAAACTGGAACTGTTCTTATTTCACCAGCTATAGCAGCAGTAGTTCCAGTTGTAGGTTTGGCTACAGCAACATTGTTGTGCTTTATTTCATAACTTGCACAAATGCAAACCCAATTTACGGAGTGATAACTTCAAAGATATTTTTTACTTCATTGATAGCATTAAACATAACTTCCATTAAAAAGATGTATTTAGTCATGTGCAGGTTCATGGTTTTATTATTATTGACAGAATTTTAGGAACAAGTCCTTGTACAAGTAATTTGATTGCAGCCTATATAAGTTTGTTAACAAAACAGATAATCAGACAAAACAAGGCTGATATAAAGATTTGCTCCATTTCGGTCTGCTGATTTAGTAGCCTTGTGTCATCACTGTAAGATTTCAAACTCTCTCAATGCTTGTTTGGGCCAAGCTGATGTTTTTAATAATAGTATAAAAACACCATAAGGGTAAAACTCTGACCTTTCCCCTGTATTACATGAGTCAGTACATACAAAAGATTGCTGGAATGACCTCCACTAGCCACTAATGAGCAATGTGCTGTAGGTCTCATGCCATGTGATGCATGAGCTCATGGAGCAATGAGTGCTTTTGGTTGAGTAACTGAAAGCTCTACCTTGTCTGATGCACCACTGCAGCTGAGCAAAAACATCGACCAGCAGCACCTCGCTGAGAGGCTTGAAGAACTGCGTGAAGACGTCACAAATGGCGTAGAGCGCATGGTTGCACGTTGTAGTCATCCATTCGGTTTTCTGTGGAAGACAACAGCACAGCAGAAATGGTCTGACACTTGTAGATTATATGTTCTCAGAAGGAGTGCAACGATTCAACAGGTCACTAACGTTGCACTGCAGAGATCAATATTAAAAGAACGCTCAGGGTTTTTGCTATAGGAAAAAAGCCTGCTGCTAATCTAAAGCCACTGGCAGAAGCAGGCACAGATGAAGGTTAAATATATGTACTGTTTTTATTTTGTACATATCTGACTAATTTATCTAAAGTTAACAGAACTAATTCCACACAATGTTTTGTTTAAAATGTTGAAACCAATCTCCTTTTCACCATTCGGTTACTAACACACATACACCCTGCAGGAGCGAAATCCGTCTTGATCTGTAGTACACAGCTGTTCCCTAAAATGTGACTTAACCATGTGTATGACCATAAACATTTCATTTCTACATCCTCCTGCCTCTATATCAATTATACAAATGTAGAGCAAAAAATTATTAATAAAGGGAAAAAAATATTAATAAAGAATAAAAAGGATTCATTCAAAAACATTTTTGCCATAAACATTTATTGAGGGCCTGTCATTTGCCTTTACACATCTATAATCACATCTATAATAAGTGAAGGTTTTGTTAATCAAACATGCAGCACAGATGCAATAGCTAGAAATTTGGTTCTACAACCACTAGAGCATTCCTTTAAATACAAGTTTCCTTTTTATAGCCAGTGGAAAATATGCTACACTGGTTCACCTCAGTCTGCTGCTCTGGAAGTTTCATGTTGTCAAAGATGCGGAAGACGATGCGGAAGAGATCGTGCCACCAGTGCTTCTCAAAAGTGTGTCCATAACTCTTCATAATCTCAAACATCACTGTCAGACCTCTAAAGACACACATTCAAACAATGTAAACAGCCTGAAATATCAGTAAGAGTGTAACAGAAGGAGTTTTGGAACTGGGCCACCCCACCTGGTCCTGATGTCCAGCTTACAGCGGTTGATGATACAGGAGAGCTCGAAAAGGATGGGGAACCAGCCTCGCACCCACACCCGATCACCAGGAGCAACGTTCATGTCATCACTAGTATACTCTCTTAGTACCTGGTCAGAACGACAGTGGAGAAAAAGCATAAGGAAGTGTATTTATAAGATCCCTTGCTAACTACAGGATAGTGTGAGTGCTCACCTGTGGTCTGTCAGATACATATTTGGCACAGTGGCGAATGAGCCGGATGGCTTCCATGCTAGTGTCAGGGAACGCAGCATTGCACACAAACTCAGACAGACACTTCACTGCATCCTGGAACGAGTCAATGGCTGCTGCAAAGTGCTGCTGAAAAGTTTGCACTAAGACGGGACGGGAAGGTAGATAAAATGAGTTGAAATGCAACAAGAACATTTAAACCACTATTACTAAAGACTAGGTCAAAGTGTACATTGGTTTTTGCTGCTCTCTCAGATAAGGAGTTGCTGACACTCACTGACAATGTGTCCTGTGGTTTGGAAGGCAAGCTCCACTATGGTCTCATCGTGGTCTGATGCTGCCTGGTGGAACACAGAGAAGATGTTCTTCCAGCCTGAGCGGATGTTCGCGGCCTGCGAGTTCACCATTTGGGCCACACAGCGGATCACCATGTCCCGGATTGTCGGAGACCTTTGTGGGGGGAAAAAGGAGAAATTGAAGTAAAACCAATGCTGGCCAAATTATTACTACCGGTAATTCCATGCCATTTTGTTTCTCTAACCTGTTCTTCTTCATAATGTGCTCAAACGGCCTAAGGAAGTCCTTCTGGAAGCGGAAGTTGGCCAACTCTCCTTTCTCTAAAAACTTCATGGAAAGCTGCCTCAGAGAGTCCACAGCAAAGATAGCCACATCCTCATTAGGGTTGCAGCCCACCTGGAAGAACAGCAGAAGCAGTGTAGACACATCAGAAATGAGCTACTACAGACTCAAAGACTAGAAAGCCAAATTCATTAGATGCAGAGGCATGTCTAACCTTGTTGAAGTGGTCTCCTATGACCTGCCAAATGCGAGACCACTGCAGTCGGATGCGGTTCATGTTGTAGTAGGAGATCTCCACAATCTTCTGCAGGCTGAACATGCGTGGCTGGTGAGCAGAGGCCAATTCATCCATTGACACCGCACACAGCCAGCGTACAAAGTCCACTGGAAGAGAAAAGTTTACTGTTAAAATCAACTGTGATTTTAACTAAGGTTTTAGTATTTTATTTAAGTTGATTAAAGGACACAACAGAATAATCAGATATGCAATATTAAGGGTTACAGGTTAAGATCTTATTTAAAGTTTCATATGCATGAAAGAGCTCAAGGTAACTCAATCCAGATATCTACTGCAAATATATGCCCATACCAATGGCATTTCCATCGAGCCTGGTGGATCCAGTGAAAATTCTGGAGGACAAAATGGAAAAATTTGTTAAACACAAAAGGGGACAATAATACAAATATACCGTAGCTTTTTAGCACGCATTGTTCTTTCACCTGTCCACAGCTACCACTACACTCTGAGAGCTGGTTTCCCCTACTGACTCCTGAATGTGAGCCATCTGACGTCTGTCTGGACCCCCAACAAGTGTGCCTGTGATAAGCCGAGAATACGGACACAAACAATTCACTGAATGAAGTACAATGATTACAATACATTCGATCAAGTCTTTCGATGAAGTTGAGAAGTTTGTCTGGACCCTAAAAACTAGCAGCCCGAGGCCATGTGAGCGAGGTGGTTTTGGTCCGGTTTGACTGCAATGAGAAACTGATTGAACCACACATGCCATGTATTTTGGTTTGCGGGATGCATTTTTCTGTAAATGCAAACCACAAGGTGCAAAGGAGCAAGGTGGAAGGAGTCAAAAGTCTGAAGGGCTGTGGAAACATGACATGTTCTGGAGATTTGGGCTGACAAACAAAAAAAGAAAATAAATGAAGTTGCTCAGATGATTTTGTGATTTCTGTGTACACGTGTAAAAGGTTTATCTTTTTCCCCCAACAGCAAATGAATGAGAGCTGCATGAATACAATTTCAGCCCTACAACACTGCCCAGCTAAGGTTTTTTTTTTTGGAAGTTATATTTGTTTATATTGAAAATAAAGCAGCAAACAAACCCAACATTTCAATTTCATGTTCATTCAGACTCAGATAGGGGACTAATAGGTGTGAAAGCACCCTAAGAATGCTCAACACATTCCCAGAGTGGCTTACCTAAGCCAAGAGGCATGAACTCCTCTCCACTGGTGGGAAAGCCCTTAATGCCACCTCCTTGGTCTCGGACGACCCCGGAGATATAACGTGTCTTTACTCCTGTGCCAATCAGCTGAGCCAATTCCAACTGACTGATACACCGTAGAATCTACAGAAGTAAGCAGAAGGAATCAGATCAGGTATGAAACTAAGGTGGACATAATCAGCTACCAAGAACAAAATGGACTGATGAGCTATACTGCAATCATCACCTCATGCCAGGAGTTGCCCAAGTAGTTCCCATCAGTGTGTGCCACAGTGATGAGGGTCTTAATGGTGTCAATGTTCTTCTGCTTCATCTCTGTAATGCTGGAGCTAGCTGTGAGCAGTGTAAACCTGGCCAAGGCCTGAATATATGCATCACGCTCCAGCTACACACCCACCCACACACACACACAAACACACAACATATAAGAGTGAAAAGTCTAGTAGAAATAAGTTATAAATAATCATTGTACTAATTAGTGTGTAGTGTGTTGAACTCACCTGCATGCTGAAAATGCAGGCAATCCTGATTGCACAGCGAATTCCCTCCAGACACAGAGATGCCACCTCCTGGTCATCACAGTCCTGCAAGCCCACGCTGAACGCTGCTAACAGGGGTGTCCACGCCAACTGTAACACACAAACATAATTAGTTTTTTATACGCCTACAGTGAAAGACATATTTTCTTTTCCATCTGCAAACGTTAAAGAACCAGAGATCATTTATACTAAAATATGACCTGTAGTGCAGAATAATTCTATATTATCAGTCAAATGTTCTGAATGCGAACACCATAAAAATGCCTGCCTTCTTGCATGTAAAAGGAAAGTTTTTTAATCGAAAAACAGAAAAGTCTAACACAAAGTCTAAATATAAGCGAACTGAGGAAGGCTTGATTTGTTCTAATGTTAAGTGACACAATAACTGACACATTTGGAACATGTTTCTGATTTTCTGAATTTAAATGTTAATGATGACAAGACTACGATACACAACACAGAGCTAACTAATGCTACATAAAGTGCACATGTGCAAGTGTGTGCAAGACAGTGCAAGACAAAACAAACGGTGCAGACAGTACAGAACACTGCAAGACAAAACAAACGGTGCAGACAGTACAGAACACTGCAAGACAAAACAAACGGTGCAGACAGTACAGAACACT
>JAOVVH010000024.1:11191979-11203168 GCA_028566435.1 Scorpiodoras heckelii | reverse complement strand
GCAGTGCAGGAACACCATAAAGAAATTTGTTCATTTTTCATAAGAAATGTAAAAAAAATATATTTTCTGATTGACAGGAGAGGAAGAAAGTTTGAAAGATGGGAGAGGCTTCTCTGGATGTCTTTGTGCACTTCACAATGAGGAGTCTAAAAATGGCACATGCATGAACTTGTGTGCAACATGACAGTGTTACATGGCCACTTCCCAGAGCAAGAAGCAAAGTCACAGAACCATGTGTGTTTGGTGTCTTTGAAAACTATCTGTTCATTCATCAGTGAATGCTCTAATCCTGGTCAGGATCACACTACATCTGGAGCCTATCCTGAGGTGTTAATGCAATGAAAGACAACAAGGCAAGACCTGAAAGAGGAGTATTCAGAAAGGAAATGAAGTTCTGTTATACTAACCACAGTAGGCACAATGCGTCAGTATTTCACTGGATCAGCAGAAGAGCTTGAAGAAAGCAGTGAGGGATGGAAAAGGGAGGAGAAGAAGACAGCTCATTTCCTACACTCATTTAAGAATTAATTAAATGGAGGAGGAAGTGTTCGGTCATCTGTTTTATTATAGCTTTCCTGTGCTAGAGGGAACACAAGTTGAACAACTTTGTCTCTTCTCCTTAAATGCCAAATGTATGCATTGGAATTTTCACAATTTTAGTTGATAACAGTATATACCATGATATACCTTTTCATTTGACAATGTGACCTGCAGAACAGTCTTGCAGGCTCTTCTTCATAGAAGAATGCCACTCTAATCCATTTAAAATATCATAATCCAATGACAAGTTACTGGGACAACACTCTGGTTAGGCATATATTACATAACTGGCATAGCTCCCACCAGTATATACCATCTTCTTATTTTTTTCACTTGACAAAGTCAACTAACATTCCTACATAAGGGAGTAAGACCAAAATATTTTATTCAACACTTCTTTAAAAGGGGATACATCACCTGCTGTAGCAGAAATATGCTTATCCCAGCTGAAACTGGTGAAACTATTGTCATATTCTGAGTGACCATGGCATCAAAAGATAATGCAAACAAGACGATGAGTCACAGAGAGACCAGAGAACAGGACATGTTATCAGTGAAAACAAGCCTATAGGCTCACACGCACCACCACACCTTAACCAAACAAAACATCCATGACTGTGCATGATAATGACTTCCTAGTATGTGTTCGGTATATGAGTGGGCATGTGTGTGCATTTACATGGTATTTAACCTGGCTGCTCCCATCAGCCCTGAAGAAGCCCTTGTCGCTAAGCGCAAAGAGGCTCAGGCCTCTTTACGGCTACCATGGCGACAGGTAAACAGGCGTCAGACTGGTGGCAGTGCAGCCGTCCGTGCATTGTGTAAAAGAAAGTGAGAGTGTATGGAGGGCAGACGGGGGGTGGCACACACGGACAAACTAAACCGCCGAGTGGTTTGGCAATACAGCATACCAGCATGAAAGCCTCTACATACTGACTTCGTTTCAAGCCACTTCTGTATGCAAAATAGTTCCTCGTGAATAAAGACTAAGAGGAAAACACACACATCCACACAAGACAGGCAAACTGACGAATCTCTAATACAATCACCAAACCCACAAATTACCATAACACTAAAACAACACACTGCATGACTTGCACAACACGGGAGCTTAGTGAACTGTAATCAGATCTAATCATAATCTGTAAGTAATTTCCTCTCGGTAGAACATTATGAACAAAAAGAGAACTGTTACACCTTTACAAACTAACTGTGAAACCATTTCATCACGTCATAGATGAACAACATGCCTGCACAGATGGCGGTTTAGTATTACATTAGTGACTCAAGAGTTGGTTAGTAAGTGAGATTCACAGTCCTGACTAGGAACAGAGTGTTGTGGTTTGTGGGTTTTTCTCCACCAGCTTATTTGAACTTGAACCTAATTCTGTTGATTAACTTTTTTAAATGAGCAGCGTACAATAAAATGATGCAGTTCATTTATGAGAGATACACTTTTGGCCAAAATGCTGTTATAACAGGACTCATTCATTCATTCAGCAACTACTTCATCAGGTTGAGGGTCAGCATGACTTAAAAGCTTACCCGTCATCATCTACAATTTCTACAACAGTGGGCTTTCAAATGGTCATTAGCTGTAGCCAAATATATCGGGAAAAACTCAAGCTGATTTGTAGTCTCAAGCAGAAGCAAATGCAATCAAATGGGTTGAAATCAAATAATCTTAGTTGCTTTATGGACTTCATTCCAGATGCTTAAACACTTCTGTAATGACATTCCCTCTATGAAAACTGTTCCACCGATACATAGGTTAGGCCTGTTATAGCATTCGCTATAAGACAGTCTGTTGTGTTTTGACAATAAACATAGCCAAGAACCACCTACTGTCCACAGAACATTTGACTGACATAGCAGATGACCAACCACAGACGTTTCCTTAAAGCCTGTTAGCAAACATGTGATAACAGGCCTGTTCATTCACCACTAACCGCAACAAACACAACACTTACCTAACTTTTAAAAATGGGATTTTATGAACATGTTCTTTCAACAGTCATCATGATGTTCAAAACCCACTGGAAACTGATGCTAGATATGTAAGTGCAGATAGCCAATCAGATCACAATCTTGAAGATTCTGAAGTTTGTGGCCATAAAAGAGCAAATAATCTCAGCCCTCTATGGCCCTAATCCTGAGACTATAGGTTACCTAGACACTTGCTGATTAGAAAGGGGAGGGGGAGTGTTGATAAGCCATCATGTGGGGGTTGGAAGATTATGGAGGAGACAGAATGGCAAACTTAGGTGGCAATAATACGACATGATAAGAAAAAAGCATAGTAATGGTGCTTTCACATATATAGTGTTTAGACTATTTAAATCAAACCCTGGTATGTTTACCTCCTTTGCTGTCAGGGCAGGTGAGAGCACCACAATCCCCAAGTCTAAGATGCAGACACTGGTCTGAGACCATCTGAGTCCCAGTCCCAGTCCGGTTTCAATCAAACTGGCATAATTTGATTAGAGCGAGAAAGATTCTGTATCGAACCAACTACACAAGGTCAAATAAAACAAATTTTTCTGTACTTGTAAGCTGTTAAACTGAGCTGCGATGTACTATAAACTCAGCCAAAGGGCAGCTGTGGTGCTGAAGCAATGCCATATCTTCTGGAGATTTGGACTGACAAACAAAAAAAGAAAATAAATGCTGGATGCCCCACAACACACAATGTAACTATTGATTGATACTAGTGGTGGCTAATATTTCTAATATTCTCTATGTGTTGTGGCACATTCTATGTGGGACATACTAAATGACTATTTTACAAATATTGAGTACAAATTGTAACCTAAATTTTTCAAGCCACTGACAAGAGACTTGCTTTGGTGTTTCGCTTTTTGCTCTCTCCTATGACTGTCTCCCTTTCACTGACACACACACAAAAAACCCCTCACATACATATGTCACTTGTGTTTATTTGTAGGAAAAGAGCCAGGAGAGAGCAAAAGAAGTGAAGCACCAAAGTGAGTTTATATGTGCTGAGTTCAGAAACAATAATAGAAGATGAAGGTGGACAAATTGGTTCAGAAAAGAAACAGAACTGGATCCGTCGTCTGTCAGTGGTTTGGGTAAATTGAACCTCTTAAACAAACAATGATTTGCAAAATATACAGCAAATCCTTTGCCACAAAAAGCAGCAATACTACTAATTTGTTTCACTATTTGAAATGTCACCTGCAACAAAACAAAGAATGCGTGAAACTCAGTTACATTCATTTCAGGTTAATTTTAGTTACGGTACATTTAACTTGGCTGTAAATTCTCCCTTTTTGTGTGCAAGTTTAAAATTGATGCACGAACTACCAGAATCATAATACTGATGTGACTGTATAGATCACAAGGTTAAATCAAGCATTTATGAAGTGCTTTAGAGGAGATTGCGAAATATTGAGTTATACACTTAATACCAGAAAACCTGTGCAAAATACATAGCAATGCCACCAATGCACCTCATTGGTTGCATCTGCCAGTGCGTATATAAAGTGATAGACATGTATGGAAGCTTCTAGAGATGTTTCCACCATGGCAAATTATCACGATTTAGTGAGTTTTCAACACGGTTTAATAGTTGGAGCTCGTGAGATGGGTCACAGCATTTTGGAGGCAGAAGCAACTACAAGAATTCCAGGAAAACCTCAAACTTACAATAGCAGTGTGTCCATAAAAAGACCTACCATGTATTAACTGGTATACTAGTTTTTCTGGTACTTCAGTTTATATTGTGTATTGCAATATAGCCTAAAAATATCACAATATTATTCATAGTTCGTATCACCCAGCCATAATTGCTATAATTATCTAGTATTTGTTGAGCACAAGCTTCATGTCCTCTGTTCTCTGGTGATTTTTATAATTTCTCTGCACAGTTCGTAAAGCTTTAATTACAGAGTTCTGACAAATTAATGGTGGTGTTTTCTTTTCTGTGTGTGTGTGTACTTTGAGCCCTGCATGCCCTTAAACTATTATTAACTATTTTTTCCACAAACAAACTGGGAAAGACTAATTGCAATAGGAGTGTGAAAGCACCCTAAAATATGACCAGTTTGCATGCTGGGTAAATAATAACAGAAGTGAACCCAAAAACAAACTAAAAGCTTTGTAAGAGAAACACAAAACCAGTTTGAACTAAACTTGACTTAATGGCGTTACCAGGACCATAAGATATTTGAGCCAGTGCTGGTACAATTATCCTTACTGTCTCTATGTGTATTTTTTTTACTTCCATAAAATGCATATTATAGACATATGGCCAAATTTGTGTGGACACCTTACTCTGACACCCGTTTGTGCTTTCTGAACATCCCATTCCAGTTTTAGTTCCAAGTTCAGTCCCATCTCCAACACTGATGTTTGGTGAGGAGGCCTGGGGTGTAGTCAGTGATCCAGTTCATCCCAAATGTGTTCAGGGGGGTGTTGAGACCAGGGCTTGGTGATGGTCACTCGAGTTCTTCCACTTCAGGCTTGACAAACCATGCATGTATAAACCTCGCTTTGTGCACAGGAGCATTGTCATGCTGGAACAGGTGTGGGCCCTTTAGTTTAAGTGGGAAATTGCAATGCTACAGCATGCAAAGCCATCCTATACAACTGTGCCCGTCCAACCTTATATTGCTGTGATTATCAGGAGTCCACATATCTTTTGGCCACATAGTGTATAATATGCATTATGCATTTGCATATTAGCAAAATCAGCTAAGAAAACTATATAATATTAGCAATATGCAGTCTGTCCAAAAATGATCCATGGCAAGGAATACTGCAACACTCACACTGGTACTGAAAAAAAACCTGATCCTGAAACAAGCTTATGAAGCAATGCAGTCATTTAATTAATTTGGACACGTTGGAATAGAAAATGAAGAATAGCTGCAGTTTAGCAAGAACAGACAGATGTGTGGAGAGGACGGAGGCTCACAAACAGGCTGGTCTTGTCCTGACTTGTGACTGTCTGTCAGACCGATGGCAAGGGAGAACCACCAATGTATTCTTTCACTAACACTGGCAAACAGAATCTCATCCTGCTGAAGTACCAGGAAAAACTGGTACGGGAGCCTATGCAAAATACACAGCAACGCCAATTATGTACATCACTGGTTGCATCCACCAGTTTGTATACAAAGTGACAGACATCTATAGAAGTTTCTAGAGTTGTTTTCACCGTGAGAATGGCAAGTTATCACGATTCTGCGATTTTAATAGTTGGGGCTCGTGAGATGTGTCATAACATTTTGGAGGTAGAAGCAAAGTTTGGATTTTCACATCTGCCCATTTTAAGGGTGCACTGTGACTACAAGAATTCCCGAAAAACCTTCAACTTATGACCCTGGGTGAATGTGACCAGTGTCAGCTGGCATGAACCATTTAGCACGACAGACGTGCAACATTGCTTCAAGTAACATCAGAATTCAATGCTGGGGCCTCAACAAACATCAGTGTGAGGACTGTGCAACGTTCCCTCCAAGATACCATGGGAGACCTACCAAGTATTAATTGGTATACTAGTATTTCTGGAACTTCACTGTAAATTTCAGAGAGGCATACTCTCACTGTGGTGCCCCATTTTCTCCACCTGTTGACGATGGCCTTCAAGTTGTTCCATGGTACATCTAATGTTTTAGAAATTGTTCTGTATCCGTCTCTTGATCAATATCCTTCGACAAGTAAGATACCATACATGCTTCATACGCTCTTTGCAGACCATGGCTTCAGCAGACAGATGGAACCAAGAAAATATCCAGACAATTCTACAGAATTAGATGATCTTTATTTTTTGGGGTTAATCAGAAGAATTTCATTGTCGACACCTGTATTCTTAATAGGTATATAGTTACTTTTGAATATGAGACTAAACGTGATTGGTTCATTCTAAACACAGCCACATCCTCAATTATAGTTATAATTACAGTTTTCTGTGCACACTTATACAACCAGGTTATAGTAACTTTTTTTAATTTTTATTTTTTTCTCCCTGACAGGACTCTTCTTTAGTTACTTTTATATGGTGTAATTTCACAACGAGAGTGGAATGGGTCAGACATGATTTAGGGCCGGCCTAGAAGAGGCTTTTTCTATTTAAGCCTGAATGAGTGGCAGGTTGAAATGCACAAGCGTGAGGAGGGTATCTGGCAAGACCATAAACATTCAGTGTTGGCTGAGACGAGAGGTAACGACATGAAAGCTGTGGCATTTCATGACAAGGCGGTCGAGCAAAAACAGGCTTGCCTTGTCTTGTTTATTTAACAAAAAACTGCCATTTTAACAGGGGTGTGTACAATTTTTATTTCCACTATAAAAGGCTGTGCTGCTACTAGTGTGTGGTTGGGTGAGTGCAGCCAGAGACAGGGCACAGCAGGACACTAGCGCCAAGCGTGTAATTGAAACACAGGCGCATGTGGTGCTACACAGTGACCCCTGTAATCTCCTTCTGACAAAGTAGCTTAGCGTCTATTGGTCATATGGTACACACACTGAGTTGCCCTGATAATTCACATTAACGCTAGGGACTGTGCTATAAGGAAAATAGACCATTACAAAAAAAGTTCCCTGCCGAGACATTAACAACACCTACAGCAGAATCTATACGGTCAAAATGACTTACCATTAAGTAAGCAAATTTCAATTTACATGTATGGAACCATTTAAACATATGAACATGAGGAAAGACTAACATGAAATGGAAAATAATAAATAAAATATCTCCAACAGACCCACAAGACCTTAGGATTTGATGGACAAATGGGAACATATGATGATTAAACCTCACAACAGCTCAGCCGTGTACAGCAGCTAAGGCTTGTCACAACATGAACTCCACATAATTTAATGGAACATGTCTCACTTTACAATTCTCTCTGAAAAGAAGCAGAACTGGGAATATCACAAGAGTCAGAGCTTTACTGCAAACTCTGATTTTAACAAGCATGTTTTCCCCCTTCAAGTGCATTATTAGGCTACAGGCTAAAATAATGAGTTTACTGCATGACTGCTGACACACCAACCTGATCAAACAAACACTTCATCATCAGAATAAAAGTGTCCTCCGGTTAAATGGGACATATTATGAAAAATTAATTTTTCAGGTTTTGTGCACATACAGTATCTGAAGTGCCTACCAACCCACAAACTTTGAATCATGAAAACCTAATCATCAGTACCTTGCTGCCTATTTCAGAAAACATGGGCTTAAATGCTCCATTTCAGAATTAGTGCAGTTATATACGTTGCATATGGGCTCACTGGAATCTGAATATCTTCACCTACTGCATGAGTAGTTCCATCCACAGCTTGAGACCAACACATATCACTACATTGGCCTCCAGGCTCAGAGGACAGAACAGATGAGTGGATTAAGTTTATTTCTGATGGCAATGTCCCAGCTACAATTGGCAAAAACCTGCTCACATGCGCTAAAAACTTTGTCCCTAACTGCTGAATAAAATCGTGAGTTTTTATAATTACTTACGATAAATGAATCATTTTCCATCAATAATTCAGTTTATCTAACCCTACTCCTTAAGCACCCAACAGCGATTATAACTAGAGCGGTCAAACAATTAATTTTTTAAATCGTGCGTTAATTGCGGTTTTAACGCACATTTTGATTTGTGTTGTACATGCAGGTCGGCGTCGTAGGGCCATTGAAAATGTTGCTGTCGTTTATCACTGATCTATTTTAAGAGAAACGACTGCTGAATGTTGCCTCATTATTCACTTGACTTTATTTCATAAAAGTGAAATATTAAAGATGACTGATGTCTTTTCTTTTAAAAAAAATTTTTTAATGCACAGTGTGTAGGGAGCTAGGGGACATGGGTACATCACTTCGCCGGAAGTTCTGTTGTGCTGCTGCTATATGATTGGCTGATTCAATTTTACCTCAGAGACCTGCCGTTGCAATGGAAGGGAAGGAGTTTGTGTAGGTGTTATGCGGATCTGTCGCCTTTGTCATCTCCATCACTCATTACAGTGATGTAACATAAAAAAATACCAACCCAAAAATGACTACAACTTCTTTGTTCTCTACTGTTCCTTTCAATCTTTAGCAATGTTTATGATAGCTAAGGAGCTAGGAGATCCTAACATTCAGCACTGTGGTCACTGATGGCACTGCTGGTTTGCGTAATTTAACAAAGTTTTAATCTGCGCTAAAATTTATAATGTCTTTTTTTTATCGCAATGAATTTTCTAATGCGTTAACGCATCCGTTATCACAGTAATTTGACAGCACTAATTATAACCTATTTTGATTCAAAGCAACTGTACGGCACGTAGCTCATAAACCCTTGAAAATAAAAAACAACTCACTGAAATCGGTTGAGAAAGCCTGAGTAAACATTATAGCACTTTTTATCCAGAAAAACCAGCAAGTCCTGACCCATAGAAAATGGTGTTGACTTTGAATCAACGATACATTGACCTGTCTATGTAATCTAGGTAATATGCCTATGGCCTACGGCAGGGTGAGCTGTGGCTCATTATCATTTAAAGCAACAAGCACTGAAACTGAGCATTTGGAAAGAGCTGTACTAGACAGGATGAAAAGACAGCTGTAGTATTTGATCCATGTGGCATTTTACCCGAAGAATGTTGTGGAAAGTGAGTATAACATGTCCCCTATAAAGCGCATTCTTCTTAAACAAGGAACAATGTACAGGTCCAAAGAATGAAGCTTAGCTGGCGTTCAAAGCTCATCCTATCCCTGAGAGCACATAGTTTTGACCTCTGACCCAACCCTCACCTTTTCGCTGCAGGAAGAGGCGTAGCAGAGGCGTCGCCGTGGTGATAGCCTTGTGGTAGTTGTCGTCGTTGTTAATTGGCAACAGGTCTCCATGGATGTCGGCGTAGCCCACCAGCAGTTCCACGTTGGGGATACGATGCACATGCTGCAGAAGACCATAGAACTCATCGAAGCGGCCTGGTTTGGAGCGGTCAAGAGAGAAGCGCCGGAACTCTGCTCCAAACTGGCAGGAGATGTAGACAGACATCAGTAAACAACATGACACAAACACAAATACAGGATTGCATATCTGCAATCATCAAACATGTCAACACAAATATTTCAAATATTAAAGCTCCTTAAAGAAGTGCTAGAAAAATGCTAGAAAAAGCATAATTTGAAAAAAATAGAGTGTACAAGAAACACAAATGAGTTAGGAATAAACAGATCAGCTTATCATATCTTAATTATTGAAATCACTGCTAGTGGTCATTTTCCATACGGTACACAAAAGACCACAAAGAATACAGTTGAATATACCTTTGTTGTAAAACACGAGCAGTTATTTCCTTAAATGTTCTGGTGAACATCATAAACTAGGGCCTACAAATCCTTTCATGCATGGATATATGTTGGGATTGTTGGGTTTAATTCTTAAGATTTATGAGCCCCAAGCAATCTGATTTAAGCCAGTTCAGGTGTTTGAGCGATTCTAAAGAAATATTTAACTTTCTATATGTTAAATACAGCTAGTGTGGCCACAAGAATTCAAAGCTAAACCTAGAATTTGAAGTCTTACATAAAATCTTAACAGAAAATGCAGATTGTAGTATTTTAAAGCCCCTGCGTAATGGCTTGTGAGCTGCAATTTAATTCTGTAGGTTAACTTATTTACTTTTGAAGTATGAAGTTGGAGTAAAGGTGCATTTAAGTGCTTGACTCATTTACACAACTCCCATCAGCATTCGATATACACCACACCCTTGCCGAGTCTAAACAAACTTCACGAGTTTCACAGTTCTTCAGCTTTGACAACTAGCTAAAAATGGTGAAGCATTGAACAAAATCGTTTATGTGGTTCTGTGCTGCAGAGGATTTTTCACCAAAACCTTCAGCCACTTTAACCTAGAACACACGATGCCATGTGTTTCCAAAGTTATGACATGCATTTATTAAGCTGTGGTTGACCGTCAGCAGGCACCAACATGAATCCAATGGAAATCAGATTCTCAATCAGTCTGAAGTAGCCACATTCCCTCACTGCACCATGTTTGCTACTACTAAATTGTTACTGTACAGCAAAACCTATTCTGCAGATGGTTTCATTGGATGAACAGCCAACTAGTACAGAGTAAGTTATCAAAAAATATATAAATACGTATACATACACAGTATTGGGCAAAAGTCTTAGGCACCATATTGTTTTTAGGTACAACTTTTGTTATTGATGTTTTTTTTAGTTCTGTATTATTGAGTAAGTACAAAAAGATTTTGTTTCCAAATGTTACTTTTCCAAAAAAAATTTAAATGTTACACAAAAAAGTTTGTATGTCAGTAACGACAGCAACACATTACATAAGAGAACACTTTTCAGACCAAAAACATCATGAAGGCTGCTGGGTTTTGCCTGCAAAAAAAAATAAGTAAGTGTGATAGTCAAAGTCTCCAGAAGAGCTGTGGCAGATTCTCAAAGATGCTCAGTAAAACTTAAAAAACTAATTTCCTTATAAAACTGCACACATTGTACCTGGGAACACTGTTTAAGAAAAGGCACACTAAATATTGACTTCCTTTAGTTTATTACTGTTTTCTGCACTTCATAGTGTTTTTTTTATGTAGAAACATCTTCGTTATTTTCAAAGGCATCTTTGCTTTACAGCAAGTCTTTGCATGTGCCTAAGACTTCTGCATC